>ML829154.1:106601-119625 GCA_009831015.1 Picea engelmannii | reverse complement strand
ATTGAAGGTTGGATCCAAACAGTAGGTAAACTACCATATTTCTCCCTTATTCGAAAATTCGCAGCATCATTCCTAGAAGAGCAGCTGGCCTCTCATGTCCGGACAACCATTGAGGTATCTTTTCCATATTTGGATATGAGTTTGCTTATAAATTTGTTTCGCACATGGCTGCACTAGAAATTTTCATATACTTGAAGAAAGACTCACTCTTTCTCAATTAGGAAGGATAGTAAATAAGTAAATAAAAGTTGCATATAGTTGTTAGTTCGATGCAACATCATTTTTTATATCTTCTACAAAAATTAAAGTGATTAGGTGTGTTGATAAGTTTTGTTTTCCAATAAAATTAAAGTGACAACCGGAACAGGTGGACAGTGCTTCAAAAAAAGGGAGGTTTTCACATCTCCACGTTATAAGCATGACCATTAATCTCTTTGCCTCACTTTTCGCTGCAATTTCAATTTATTTATTTATTTTTATTAGTGTGTTAGCAGTATGAATCCTCAAAAGTAAATTTATGAAGCATTTGAACTTCAAGAAATTTCCAAGGATACAGGGAAGCCTGCAACATGTCATCTGGTGATGTGTTGATCCGGTACCAAAACGCATGTGTTGATCCGGTACCGAAACCCTATCTAGTACTGGTAGCCTGTGCTAGTCCGGTACCAGAAAACAATCCGGTATTAGCACTTTGTGCTAGTTCAGTACCAAAACAAAAAAGTCTGGTACCTAAACATTGGTATAAGATATTGTTGGTTAACCTTTATATCCTTTGCAATGGTTAAAATGATAAATTAACTTTAGAGAGTATGATTGCTATGTTTGCTAAATTGTTTTAATAAAGGAAGTACTGATGGGTATTGGAGTTTTGTAGTGCCACACCTTGCAGCGGGAACATTACTTCTTTGTTTTACTATGTAGACAATGTTACTTCTCAATTGATGATTATTTGAACTTCAAGAAACTACCAAGATTACAGGGAAACCATTGCACCAGCATATAATTCAGCATTGTCTTGGTCCAGTACCAGAACACCTGTGTTGGCCTAGTACCAACAGATCTATGCTTGTCCGATACCAATCCAGTACCAACAAGTTTGTCATAATCTAGTACTGCAAAGAAATCCGGTAATGTATTAAAAGTTATTCATCAATCTCGATTTTCTTTGCAAACGATAACATAATAAAGTGAAGATGATTGTTATACTTGAAAATGACTGCTATGCTTGTTAAATCTGAAAACAAATATAATGATCTTGATGAAGATGCTTGGGTTTCTGAAACATGTACATTGGCACTGCAACTACTTGTTGATATTTTTGTCAAGTTCTATGATTCAATAAATCATTTACTTGGGAAAGTGATGGAGTTTCTAACAAACTTTATAAAGCAGCGGGTCCAAAGTTTGGCTGGAATTAGTGTGTTTGAAGGAAAAATAAACTCAAATAGACCATACATGAGTTTATTTTTCCTTCAAACAAATCTTTAAAGACATTTCAAATAAGAGAGTATATCTTCTAACCCAATAACATCCCAGCCTGTAAAAGGGTTTACAGACGAGCCTCCCCCTGTCACCTGTGCAAAAGCACTCTTTAACAAAAATTAAAATAGGTGACTATGGGACAAGAAGCCTCTGATAGAAAAAGGGTTTAAGAGACTAACCCACAGGGATACTGAACAGGTCTGCTGGCAACGGGTACCGGTCTGTGGTATGACTAGGCAAACCCATCAGGGTACTGAACAAGCCTATTGGCAATGGGGAATTTTGCCTGGGGAATGTATGTCTCTCACTAAGTGACACAACTACCCCACCGGAGTACTGAACAGGCTTGCTGGCAGTGGATTATGGTTTGTGAATGTCTCATTTATACTTGTTTGATTGAAAAATTCACTTTTGTCATAAAAATATATATATATTCCAAATTAACAAGAAAAATGAATACTACAAGCAAATGTCCATTTGAGAATTACCCTAAGTCAACCTTACTGGTCTGACATCTAAAGCCTACATTACCTAAGAAGGAAACTTCTTAAGAGTGGAGCCCTAACTAGGGAGTCTAATTTACTATTACTATGAAATTTATCCATAATATCTAATGATAGTAAATCTCTGAAGGAAGTTAGGTTGGGACCGTTCTTCTAGAAAAATAATAAAACTCCCTGTTTTCATTGCTAAATATTGTTGCTTGTCAATACGTCATCAAAAGAAAGGCAATTTCATTTTTAACAACAAATAAAGCATGAGATCATATGCTAGATGACAGAAGCACTTTTGGAATTTGATCTAGTTATCTTCTCTTATCAATTTTCTTTCATTGTGATACAGTGTGCCAAATATTTTTGCATAGGGATCTGCAACACCTTTGGCATGGGGGAGGGTCAAAGAGCCTCTTTCAGGACTCTTTTCCATACTCACGTCTCATCTTCAGAGGGCAGCATGCAACAGCAGCCCTGCAAAACCAGGAAGAAACTCAAGTACAAGCATAGGTTAAAGAAGCTCGATAAGGTACAAGAAATTCCAGTACTGATCCTCCAATAAGCTCTAGCCTGAAGAATGATCGTTGTTTCAGATACTCTGCAAGTTTTAAACACAAGAACAGTCAGCCTATGTTTCAGATCATACACATCATGTGGTTATACAATGGTCATATAGTCAACATGCATCAGTTCTACATAGTCCTCTTTCAACTTGTAGTAATTTCTTTTAGAAGCATGTGATAAAAGAGTTTGCATGAGGACATGCAAGCCAACAGGCATGGGGGAGAGAGAGAGAGAGAGAGAGAGAGAGAGAAGGAATCCCAGCAGATCAGTATTCATCAACTCCCTCCTAGATCTCTAATAGCTCTCAGTTTCAGCTAGCATGTACTTTGATCCATCCTCCACTTCATAGCCTGCAACGTACATTAAAGTAAAGGTAAACTTGAGGTAAAACTGGGCCAATTATGTCTAAATTTATAATCAGTCGGGTACCTTCAGCTTTGCAGTGATCTAGTACTTCAAATTTTGTGTTGGTCCGGTACTAAAACTCTCACCAAGCACTAGTGACGGATTCTGGTAAAATTGACTCAATCTTTGGTATTTTCATGAACTAGTATCAAATATCACAAGTTAGTAAGGTATGTGCTATCATTCTAATTTTTACTAGTAAGAATTGTATCAATTATGCATTAAGTTCATATTACAAAGCACACATCTTATTTGATTATGTCATGTCATCATGATAGTCACTTGATCGTTGCACTTTTGGTTAATAAATGCTCTTATGAATGGTCACTTACACTTTGCTCAACAAGAATTCTTTCATTGTATACTTGTTTTGGTACTCCATTCCCGATCCTTCGTTTGTACCAAACCCCGGTTGAATATTAGGTTGTCTTTAGACCTGCAATTAAGTAGGCATGGGGGTTGACCAACATGAACTGGTGTTTCAAGTCTATTTTGAAGTATGGATTGACAGTTTTGCATGAGGGCATGCAATAGTTTAGGCATGGGAGAATGTTGGGACTTCATTTTGTCATGTTTTAATTCATGTTCTAATCATTTAATTCGATCAACTGGCCTCGTTACATACCTGGTTTTCCCGTACTTGGTGTAAAAGTGTAACCTAAGAAGAGCCCATGAGGTAGTTCAATACTTATGCATATTTTGTACGTTCTTATTAGTGAAAATGTGTTAATTTATTAAAAAGATCTCTGCTAATGGTGTGATTTGAATAAACAGGTTGGGTGACTAGGTAGCCTTGATCGTTGACATTTCCAGTCATCTGGTACTAGAGTAAAAGTCAAATTTTGAAGTCTTCTAGAAGCAAATAGGGGACATGGGTTTTATCGGGAACGTCGTCGACATGCGGACAAGTCAGTCAGAATTCACTCATATCACACGTGTGGACCTCCAGCTCAGGGGAAATATTTCAGAAAATAGAAAAATCTCAAACTGCCAACTTGCGCCTCGATTTTTGTGCACATGGAAGCTAATCGGAATATTCTAAAACATGGGTTTTTCTTTCAGCATGGCCAATTAGGTCTCCATTGAGCCGTTTTCGAAAATTCTCTACAGTTACAGAGTTATGGAAGGTGCTTTGGAGTGGATTAATAAAATAACACAGTTTTCCTGTTATAGTCTGGTACCAACGTGACTGTCTAATTCCAGTACCAACATCACTGTCTGATTCTGGTACCTCCGCCTGTGAAGATCTGGTGGTTGATTAAATCTCTAGATGCTAATGGTATTGAGAATATTGTTGAATGGAAGTAACCTAGTTTAGCAAAGCAATCAAGTAACCATCAGATTTGATTACCATGTAATTAATGATCTCTTCCTTGTAAATCACGACCTGAACTCTATAAGAACATGGTCATGGAAAGGGAGAGAAGAGTAGGAGAGTTAGCATATTATCAATATGTAAGCAGCGTATGATAGTACAGAACATATTTTCTAAGTGAAGATTAATGGAATGTCATTTTATCTCCATATTCTGATTATCTATGATTAAGAATGAGTTGAGTTGTTAAAGAGAGTTTTGATTTTATGTTTTGAAGTGTGAGTGAGAGTAATGTGTGTGTTAAAAGTAAGCTTCTTGTAGACTTCAGCAGCTGACCTGTTGAAGCGGCAAGGGCCCACCGCCCAACAAAGGTCAACCTCTTCGTAGATTAGCATTAGTGTTTGTTTTCAGTAGTATAAACATTGAATTAGCTAAAGCTTTAACTCTGTTAGATGATAGCAGTACAGCTTAGATTAAGATTTCCATTCGATAATTATTTAGATATCTTTAATTGCTATGTTTTTGCATATACTCTATTTATGTTCTCATGAGTTTGATTTCCTTGATTGATCATAGCTGTCGGCAGCAATAGTCAAAACTACTTGGGTAAGAACTAGTGAAGTTCATTGGGAACCACAGCAAAACCAACATATTGACTATTGAACTACCCATGCTATGCTGATTGATGTGTGATTTCCTTTCAGAAAGTGTGGATTGCATAGTGAGTTTTCTGGGTCAGACATCAGAGTTGATCTATCAAACCAATTCCATTTCATACTTGCATGTGCCATAATGGACTAGATAGCCTCTCTGAGAAGGACAACCAAAGTGCATTGTAGATTTCTATTTTGATTTGTTTCCAGCATACATAATCTAGTTTGATTCTATACTTGTGACATTAGGAATTACCTTTCTTACTGGTGTCTTGTAACTCTGTTGATTACGAATCTCGGATTGATAATTAATGAGTGCATTATACTAAACATATAATCAACACAACAAATATCTTCCAAAATTTTAAAGTAAACTTTGAATCTCTTTCTAACATAATTTCCTTATGTACTCCAAGAAACCTAACATTCTCTTTCATATAACTTTTTGCAATATTTGTTTCCTTATGACTCAATATAACTAGAATAAAGTGAGAAGCTTTTGTTAATTTATCCATCACTACCATTGTTAAGTCATGTTGTCTTGTTGTCCTTGAAAACTTAATAATAAAATCAATGGTTATTGCTTCCCATGTCCACTTTAGAATTCACAATGGCTATAACAAACTTTATGAATGTCTAAGTCCAGTGTTTACCCTTTGGCATTCCATACATCCGGCTATGTAATCAGCAACACCATTTCAATATTCTTGGCCAAAATTATTGACCTCTTACTTTTGTAATTGTCCTATGGTAACCAAAATGTCCAGCATATGAAACACTCTACATTTCTTTTAATATCAACTTCTTTAATTCATGAGAATTAGGAACATACTCTTTATTTTTGTGCATAAGTATTCCATCTTCTTCCAACTTATATCCTTCATATTTGTGTTGCACATTTTCTTGTTGCAATCCTTCTTTTAACTATAGGTAATGTTGATCTAAAATAACAGTTGCTAAAATTATGTTTTTTAATATAATTTGTGCATGTTAATGGTTGTAGCATACATTGCATGTACTCTTTTGTTGAATGCATCAACAATCTTGTTCTATTTTTCTCTAATATGTTTAATATCAAAGTCATATTCACTAATAATTTTCAATGATTTTGTTTGCCTAGAATTTAAAGTTTGTTGCTCGAATAAATATCTTAGACCATTGTGGTCTATCATCAACTCATTTTTTTCACGTTAAGTGATGTCTCCACAATTTCAATGCATGAACTATGGTAGCATGCTTCAGGTTATGTGTTGCATAATTATTCTCATGCTCTTTAAGCTTCCCAAACTCATAACAAACCACATGTCCATTATGAGTAATGACTCCACCAAGTCCCTTTTTGCAAGAATCCATACATAACACAAAATCTTCATTTGGATTAACAATATTCAAAATGGATTTACTAATAAGCAATTCCTTTAATAGTTAGAAGCCTTCTTCATACTTTGGTGTCCATTCAAATTCAATTCCCTTCTTCTATAAATATGTAATGGGATAAAGTTTAGTTAAGGACTCCCACATCTCATAGGTATTGGCTTTACGTGTCAGATGTGTAATCACATGGTGTTTTATGGCATCAAGGATTATTCTTTTAGCCTTGATATTATTCTTGGTGTAAGTGATCAAAAGAGTAGCATCGGTAGGAACCGTCACATGATTTGTTTGTGTGTTGTTCACAATGTCCCATAACTCACACTCTTGCAGAAGCAACACTATCCTCTCCTTCCATGGGTTGAAATTTGCAGCACCATCCAATCTATCCTCAACCCTCAAACCAATGGCCATTAACCTTCACAAATGATATCCAAGTCAAAATATATGTCCTAGTGAATTACTTCTCTCCTTCAACAAAATATATGTTTATGTTTGTTGATATATTCCCCTTTCTCAGTTCTTTTGCAAATCTGATACCATGTAAAAAAATTCTCAAACCCCAACCATGTTTCAAGACCCAATAATTTTCGTTGTTTAATGTCTGACCCACATTTGATTCCTTGTTGTAAATTATATTAGCATAAACATAAAATTATAACTAGAAACACAAGAGTCTTTTTATAGAAAATTGAACCGAAAATAAATGCACAAACCCAGAAAATTAAACACGGAGATATTTGGTCAAATCGACTTTGGAAAAACCCGCAAGGGGAAAACCAATGAGAGAGTGGAGTTTTTATTATTTCAGAGCTCAGAGAAATTGTTTTGTATAGTAGAATGCAACAACATTAATTTCATACTTATCTCAACTTTTGTGCCAACCAACACAGTGTTGAAAATTGTGCCCAAACAACTCCTCGATTTTTGTGCCCATAAATATGTACATTGTATGACTGCTACAACATTAAATGTTGTACATTGTGTCTCAAAAACCGTGCCTACTAGTATGCAATAAATGCCCAAAAAATCGTGAGTGTTGGTTCCCTCGATTTCTTTGCCAAATCTGCCTTGGAAATCATGCAATGAACTCCCTCGATTTATGCGCCCACTCTCAGTTGTATGGCCTGCTCCAATCCGTACAATACATCCTTATCTAATGTTGTAATTCACTCCTCGATTTGTATGTCATCACTTTGCCTTGGAATTCATGCCCTACCTACAAATTTGTCTCCTCTCTCTCTCTCTCTCTCTCCAAATGCTCATGAAGAATGAGTTCAATGGGGTGGCTCAATCCCTAGATAGTCTTTTGATATTCCCAATGAAAATTCACTTGATCTAAAGGTTGATATTTGATATTGGGCCATCAAGATCAATGGTGGTGATTAATGTCTCTTTAGTCACCCTTTTCATGAAATATTCTCAAAGTCACTTTTAACTTTATATCTCATAAAGTTAATGTACTAGGGACCACTTTGGACACTTTCCCACATACTAGGTGCCTAGGCTATTTGAGAAACACTTTTCCAAGGTACATTATTTAACACTCCCTCTTACTGAGGAAAGTGTTCCTCAGCACTTCCAGCTTATCTATGAAGGGTACAAACTTACCTCTTCTCAAATCCTTAGTGAGGATGTCTGCTACCTACTCATCGGTGGATATGAACAGAAGCTCAATTGCCCCTCTCTGAACATAGTATCGGATGAAATGATATCTAATCTCAATGTGTTTAGACCTGTCATGAAAAACTGGATTCTCATAGAGTTTTATGCAAATTTGATTGTCACAGTAAATCATTGTGTGTCTCAACTGCATACCAAATATCCCAACCAACAACTTGTGAAACCATATGGCCTTACAACTAGCCTAAATAGTTGCCATGTACTCAACCTCAGTATAACTCAATGCCACTGACTTTTTCTTCCAACTCAACCAAGACACAACTCTTGAGCCCAATCCAAAACAACACCATGAAGTACTCTTCTTGTCAACAATACATCCTTCCCAATCTAAGTCTGTATAGCCTATCAATATTACTCCATCCCCTCTCACATAGTCCAAGCCATAATCCATCGTACCCTGTAGGTACCAAAGAACATGTTTTGTTGCAACCCAATGCACTCTCTTAGCCTCCACCATAAACGGACTGAGAGTGTTGATAGAAAAACAAATATTTGATCTGGTGTTGACCAAATACATCAAAGAGCCTATCAATTGACGATAGATCGTCGAATCAACCAACTCAAACTCTAAATCATTAAGCTTATTCCAATTGGTAACCATGGGTGTGGACATGGGGCTACAATCCTCCATCTAAAATCTCTTCAGAATGTCAACAACATACTTTCCATGTCCCAGAAAAATATGTATTGGCTCCTGCCAAACCTCCAATACCAAGAAATAATGCATCGGTCCAATGTATTTCATCTCAAACTCTGAAGCAAGACTTTGCTTGCAACCATCTATGAGTCTATCTGCCCATGTAATGAAAATATCATCAACATATAGCACAAGAATAAGAGGATCTTCACCAACCACAGTGTAGTAAAGGTTGGGATCCACCTCACTCTTCTTGAAATCCATCTATTGCAAGTATGTATCAATCCTCGAATACCAAGCTTTGGAAGCTTTCTTCAGACCATACAACGCCTTTTTCAATCTATGCACATGAGACTCTCTCCCATGCACCTCAAATCCCTGTGGTTTCTCAATTTACACCTCCTCGTGTATGATACCATTCAGAAATGACATCTTTACATCCATCTAATGGATCTTCCAACCCATATATGTTGCAATGGAGATCACTGCCCTGATCAAAGTGTATCTAGCAACCGGAGAAAATGTCTCATTATAATCGACTCTCTCTACCTGTGAGAACCCTCAAGCCACAAACCAAGCCTTGTACTTCTCAATGCTACCATCTGCAATATGCTTGATTTTATAGAGCCAGCTAGAAGTCACCACTGACTTCCCCTCATGTCTCGAAACAACCTCCCACGCATCATTCTTCATGATGGAATTGTACTTTTCCACCATGGCATCCTTCCAAACCTGCTAATTTGATACCTCCTCAAAATTGGAAGGGTCAAACTCATTGATGTTGCTCACCATAGCTAAATAGCTACAAAATCTCTCTGGAGGTTTACTCTCCCTGATAATATTCCTTGCATTCCCCATAGATCCCTGAGCTTCCTTCAAAGTGTATTGAAGCCATTTTGGCTTCCTCTTCTCTGAAGTAGCATCCTATGTAGGGGACTCCTCCTCCTCGATCCCATCACCCGAATACTGAGTATCTGAAGAAGAGGATCATGTTGTCGTCTGAGAACCGGTAGACTAGGAAAATGAACTAGTAATCTGAGGACTAATGATCTATGACCCTATCACTTGTGAACTATTTGTCCCTAAAACTAGTGGTCCTGAACTCTGTGACATTGTACTCTATGGTGAACTCACCTGAAGCTGAGGATCTTGTTGCTCTCCCTTCTCAACGTCTCGTGACCTCCTAAAGGCTTTATCCTCCTCAAATCTCACATCTTGTCTCGCAATTGTCTTCCTCAAGGAGGGAATGCATATGAGGAAAGAATTTGAGGTCTCTCTATACCCAACAAAAATACCCAAAGATCATGAAGTGTCCAACCTCGGGCTTCTTTCCAGAGAAAGCCTCCTCAGGAGTCTTGTTCCCCAATACTCTATGTGAACTCTTGTTTTGCATATAAACTACATCATTGCATGCATTAGCCCAAAGAAAGAATGCTAGCCACTGATCATGTAGCATGGCTCTCATAGCCCCAACTATGGCCATGTTCTTCCTTTCGGTAACCCCATTTTGTTGAGGGTTGTAAGGAACTGTCAATTCTCTGGTAATTCCTTCTCTAAATAGAAATCATTGAAGTCATTGGAGGTAGACTCACCCCCATTGTCCGAC
The DNA here is from genome assembly GCA_009831015.1 of Picea engelmannii. Lineage (NCBI taxonomy): Eukaryota > Viridiplantae > Streptophyta > Pinopsida > Pinales > Pinaceae > Picea > Picea engelmannii. The sequence continues at coordinate 109,415 of ML829154.1, read as the reverse complement.
CTCAACACCTTGATTTTCTTCCCTTTTTGGTTCTTCATAAGAGCTTTGAACTCTAGGAACCACTTGAAGACTTGTCCTTTGGTCTTCATGAAGAAAATCCAAGACTTCCTGGAGAAGTCATGAATAAAAGTAACATAATACTCATATCCACTCAAAGATACAGAAGACATAGGACCACATACATCAGAATGTATCAAATCAAGAATGCATGCTACTCTGTTGTCACTACTTGGAAAACAAGTCTTGGTATAATTCTCTAGTGCACACCCCTTGCACACCTCCTGGTGCTCTGTACTGAAATTTGGTACCTCGGTAACAATCTCTCTCAATATCCTCAAATCCCCATGATGAAAATGGGTCATCCTCCTATGACATAGCTCACATAGGTCACTATTGTTGGTATTGTGTAACAATGCTCTAGCTGGATGAAATATAAGCTTGTACAGCTTCCCATGTCGAATCCCAATCACTTTGGCCGAAGTGATATTGGATCCATTAGGATACATGAGCACTTGTCCATCATGGAACACCAACTCATATCCCTTGTCCTCAATGGTAGAAACCAAAATCAAGTTCTTTTTCAAACCTGGAACATATAAGACATCTCTCACCAATAAGGGAGGTTGAGACTCCCTCTGAAAAGATATTGTCCCACTATCAACTGCCTTGACCATAGATTCATCTCCAAACACCACCTCAAGATCCTTAAGATCCTCAATCTCTATAAGATCTAAAAAAAATTCACGAACACTTGTCATATGGTGGGAGGCTCCGCTATCAATATACCACACATTGGTAGATGTTGCCCTAGAGGAAAGAAAAACCAATAAATAAAACGCCATCTCGAACCTAGTGGGAAACTCCTCCACATCTGTTCAAGTTGCAATCTGCTTCTTCTTATTATTATTATTAGGACACTAACCTGCATAGTGCCCCATATTGTGACATGCAAATCACTTGACTTTGCTCGTGTCCTTTTTCCCTTCACCCTTTGACTTGTTCCCACCCTTGGAACCCTTCTTGGACTTCTTCTTTCTCTTTGTAGCAAAAGCCACATTCTCCTCATCATTACCATTGGACGAACTCCCCTGCACATATCCTCTTTGAGTTTCCTCCTATATAAAATCATCCCAAATACGATCCCACTTGGGAAGATTTTCTCTTGCAACAATGCCCTCAACAAAGACAACCCATTGCTTGGTCACACCATTCAAAGCAGTCCTCACAAGTTCATTTTCAGCAATAACCTCCCCAACAACACTGATTTCATCTCTAACCTTAGTTGTCTTGGTAAGATATGTGGCAACATTTTCAATCTTGGTTATTTTTATGCCTTTGAGTTTTTCTCTCAATACCATTTTCCGGTTTTCATTGGAACTTTAGTAAAGTTTAGTTAAGGACTCCCACATCTCATAGGCATTGGCTTTACCTACCACATGTGGAAGCACATAGTTTTTTATGGCATCAAGGATGATTATTTTAGCCTCAATATTCTTCTTGGTGTAAGCGGTCAAAAGAGTAACATTTGTAGACATCGTCACAAGTTTTGTTTGTGTGTTGTTCACAATGTCCCATAACTCACACTCCTGCAGAAGCAACACTATCCTCTCCTTCCATGGGCTGAAATTTGCAGCCCCATCCAATCTGTCTTCAACCCTCAAACCAGTGGCCATTGACCTTCACAACTGATATCCAAGTCCAAATCTTTGTCCTGGTGAAATACTTATCTCCCTCAACAAAATATATGTTTTTATTTGCTAATATATTCCCCTTCTCGGTTATTTTGTAACTCTGATACCATGTTAAAAAAATCTCAAACCCCGACCCGGTTTCAAGTCTCAATAATTTTCGTTGTTCTATGCCCAACCCACATTTGATTCTTTGTTGTAAATGATATTAACATAAATAAAAAATTATAACTGGAAACACAAGACTCTTTTTACAACAAACTGAATTGAAAATAAATGCACAAACCCAGAAAATTAAACACATATTTTTTGTCAAATCAACCCTGGAAAAACCCGCAAGGGGAAAAGAAGTGAGAGAGTAGAGTTTTTATTATTTCAGAGCTCAGAGAAATTATTTTGTACAGCAGAATGCAACAACATTAATTTCATACTTATCTCGACTTATGTGAACCCACGCAATCTTGAAAACTATGCCCAAACAACTCCTCGATTTTTGTGTCTGAAAATATGTACACTATAGGACTACTACAGCATTAAATGTTGTGCAATGTACCTCAAAAATTGTGCTTGTTGGTCTGCAATAAATGCTCAAAAAATCATGCGTGTTGGTTATTTCTCTACCAAACTCACCTTGGAAATCGTGCAGGAAACTCCCTCGATTTATGTGCCCACTCTCAATTATATGAATTGCTCCAATCCTTACAGTACAACATGCTCTATTGTTGTACTTCACTCATCGATTTGTGTGCCATCACTTTGCCTTGGAATTCGTGCCCTAGATGCAAATTTGCCTCCTCTTTCTCCTTTCTCTGCTCTCTCTCTCTCTCGTACTCTTCAAATGCTCATGAAAAAAGTCTCAATCCCTAGATAGACTTTTGATATTCCCAATGAAAAGTCACTTGATCTAATGGCTAAAATGTGATCTTGGGCCATCAAGATCAACGGTGGTGATTGAATGTCTCTTTAATCACCATTTTCATGAAATATTCTCAAGGTCACTTTTAACTTGATATCTCATAAAGTTAATGTACTAGGGACCACTTTGGACACTTTCCCACATACTAGAGGCGCCTAGGCTATGTGAGAAACACTTGTCCAATGTACATTTTATAACAAAATTGACCTT
>ML829154.1:81218-106501 GCA_009831015.1 Picea engelmannii | reverse complement strand
AAGTAAACTTTGAATCTCTTTCTAACATAATTTCCTTATGTACTCCAAGAAACCTAACATTCTCTTTCATATAACTTTTTGCAATATTTGTTTCCTTATGACTCAATATAACTAGAATAAAGTGAGAAGCTTTTGTTAATTTATCCATCACTACCATTGTTAAGTCATGTTGTCTTGTTGTCCTTGAAAACTTAATAATAAAATCAATGGTTATTGCTTCCCATGTCCACTTTAGAATTCACAATGGCTATAACAAACTTTATGAATGTCTAAGTCCAGTGTTTACCCTTTGGCATTCCATACATCCGGCTATGTAATCAGCAACACCATTTCAATATTCTTGGCCAAAATTATTGACCTCTTACTTTTGTAATTGTCCTATGGTAACCAAAATGTCCAGCATATGAAACACTCTACATTTCTTTTAATATCAACTTCTTTAATTCATGAGAATTAGGAACATACTCTTTATTTTTGTGCATAAGTATTCCATCTTCTTCCAACTTATATCCTTCATATTTGTGTTGCACATTTTCTTGTTGCAATCCTTCTTTTAACTATAGGTAATGTTGATCTAAAATAACAGTTGCTAAAATTATGTTTTTTAATATAATTTGTGCATGTTAATGGTTGTAGCATACATTGCATGTACTCTTTTGTTGAATGCATCAACAATCTTGTTCTATTTTTCTCTAATATGTTTAATATCAAAGTCATATTCACTAATAATTTTCAATGATTTTGTTTGCCTAGAATTTAAAGTTTGTTGCTCGAATAAATATCTTAGACCATTGTGGTCTATCATCAACTCATTTTTTTCACGTTAAGTGATGTCTCCACAATTTCAATGCATGAACTATGGTAGCATGCTTCAGGTTATGTGTTGCATAATTATTCTCATGCTCTTTAAGCTTCCCAAACTCATAACAAACCACATGTCCATTATGAGTAATGACTCCACCAAGTCCCTTTTTGCAAGAATCCATACATAACACAAAATCTTCATTTGGATTAACAATATTCAAAATGGATTTACTAATAAGCAATTCCTTTAATAGTTAGAAGCCTTCTTCATACTTTGGTGTCCATTCAAATTCAATTCCCTTCTTCTATAAATATGTAATGGGATAAAGTTTAGTTAAGGACTCCCACATCTCATAGGTATTGGCTTTACGTGTCAGATGTGTAATCACATGGTGTTTTATGGCATCAAGGATTATTCTTTTAGCCTTGATATTATTCTTGGTGTAAGTGATCAAAAGAGTAGCATCGGTAGGAACCGTCACATGATTTGTTTGTGTGTTGTTCACAATGTCCCATAACTCACACTCTTGCAGAAGCAACACTATCCTCTCCTTCCATGGGTTGAAATTTGCAGCACCATCCAATCTATCCTCAACCCTCAAACCAATGGCCATTAACCTTCACAAATGATATCCAAGTCAAAATATATGTCCTAGTGAATTACTTCTCTCCTTCAACAAAATATATGTTTATGTTTGTTGATATATTCCCCTTTCTCAGTTCTTTTGCAAATCTGATACCATGTAAAAAAATTCTCAAACCCCAACCATGTTTCAAGACCCAATAATTTTCGTTGTTTAATGTCTGACCCACATTTGATTCCTTGTTGTAAATTATATTAGCATAAACATAAAATTATAACTAGAAACACAAGAGTCTTTTTATAGAAAATTGAACCGAAAATAAATGCACAAACCCAGAAAATTAAACACGGAGATATTTGGTCAAATCGACTTTGGAAAAACCCGCAAGGGGAAAACCAATGAGAGAGTGGAGTTTTTATTATTTCAGAGCTCAGAGAAATTGTTTTGTATAGTAGAATGCAACAACATTAATTTCATACTTATCTCAACTTTTGTGCCAACCAACACAGTGTTGAAAATTGTGCCCAAACAACTCCTCGATTTTTGTGCCCATAAATATGTACATTGTATGACTGCTACAACATTAAATGTTGTACATTGTGTCTCAAAAACCGTGCCTACTAGTATGCAATAAATGCCCAAAAAATCGTGAGTGTTGGTTCCCTCGATTTCTTTGCCAAATCTGCCTTGGAAATCATGCAATGAACTCCCTCGATTTATGCGCCCACTCTCAGTTGTATGGCCTGCTCCAATCCGTACAATACATCCTTATCTAATGTTGTAATTCACTCCTCGATTTGTATGTCATCACTTTGCCTTGGAATTCATGCCCTACCTACAAATTTGTCTCCTCTCTCTCTCTCTCTCTCTCCAAATGCTCATGAAGAATGAGTTCAATGGGGTGGCTCAATCCCTAGATAGTCTTTTGATATTCCCAATGAAAATTCACTTGATCTAAAGGTTGATATTTGATATTGGGCCATCAAGATCAATGGTGGTGATTAATGTCTCTTTAGTCACCCTTTTCATGAAATATTCTCAAAGTCACTTTTAACTTTATATCTCATAAAGTTAATGTACTAGGGACCACTTTGGACACTTTCCCACATACTAGGTGCCTAGGCTATTTGAGAAACACTTTTCCAAGGTACATTATTTAACACTCCCTCTTACTGAGGAAAGTGTTCCTCAGCACTTCCAGCTTATCTATGAAGGGTACAAACTTACCTCTTCTCAAATCCTTAGTGAGGATGTCTGCTACCTACTCATCGGTGGATATGAACAGAAGCTCAATTGCCCCTCTCTGAACATAGTATCGGATGAAATGATATCTAATCTCAATGTGTTTAGACCTGTCATGAAAAACTGGATTCTCATAGAGTTTTATGCAAATTTGATTGTCACAGTAAATCATTGTGTGTCTCAACTGCATACCAAATATCCCAACCAACAACTTGTGAAACCATATGGCCTTACAACTAGCCTAAATAGTTGCCATGTACTCAACCTCAGTATAACTCAATGCCACTGACTTTTTCTTCCAACTCAACCAAGACACAACTCTTGAGCCCAATCCAAAACAACACCATGAAGTACTCTTCTTGTCAACAATACATCCTTCCCAATCTAAGTCTGTATAGCCTATCAATATTACTCCATCCCCTCTCACATAGTCCAAGCCATAATCCATCGTACCCTGTAGGTACCAAAGAACATGTTTTGTTGCAACCCAATGCACTCTCTTAGCCTCCACCATAAACGGACTGAGAGTGTTGATAGAAAAACAAATATTTGATCTGGTGTTGACCAAATACATCAAAGAGCCTATCAATTGACGATAGATCGTCGAATCAACCAACTCAAACTCTAAATCATTAAGCTTATTCCAATTGGTAACCATGGGTGTGGACATGGGGCTACAATCCTCCATCTAAAATCTCTTCAGAATGTCAACAACATACTTTCCATGTCCCAGAAAAATATGTATTGGCTCCTGCCAAACCTCCAATACCAAGAAATAATGCATCGGTCCAATGTATTTCATCTCAAACTCTGAAGCAAGACTTTGCTTGCAACCATCTATGAGTCTATCTGCCCATGTAATGAAAATATCATCAACATATAGCACAAGAATAAGAGGATCTTCACCAACCACAGTGTAGTAAAGGTTGGGATCCACCTCACTCTTCTTGAAATCCATCTATTGCAAGTATGTATCAATCCTCGAATACCAAGCTTTGGAAGCTTTCTTCAGACCATACAACGCCTTTTTCAATCTATGCACATGAGACTCTCTCCCATGCACCTCAAATCCCTGTGGTTTCTCAATTTACACCTCCTCGTGTATGATACCATTCAGAAATGACATCTTTACATCCATCTAATGGATCTTCCAACCCATATATGTTGCAATGGAGATCACTGCCCTGATCAAAGTGTATCTAGCAACCGGAGAAAATGTCTCATTATAATCGACTCTCTCTACCTGTGAGAACCCTCAAGCCACAAACCAAGCCTTGTACTTCTCAATGCTACCATCTGCAATATGCTTGATTTTATAGAGCCAGCTAGAAGTCACCACTGACTTCCCCTCATGTCTCGAAACAACCTCCCACGCATCATTCTTCATGATGGAATTGTACTTTTCCACCATGGCATCCTTCCAAACCTGCTAATTTGATACCTCCTCAAAATTGGAAGGGTCAAACTCATTGATGTTGCTCACCATAGCTAAATAGCTACAAAATCTCTCTGGAGGTTTACTCTCCCTGATAATATTCCTTGCATTCCCCATAGATCCCTGAGCTTCCTTCAAAGTGTATTGAAGCCATTTTGGCTTCCTCTTCTCTGAAGTAGCATCCTATGTAGGGGACTCCTCCTCCTCGATCCCATCACCCGAATACTGAGTATCTGAAGAAGAGGATCATGTTGTCGTCTGAGAACCGGTAGACTAGGAAAATGAACTAGTAATCTGAGGACTAATGATCTATGACCCTATCACTTGTGAACTATTTGTCCCTAAAACTAGTGGTCCTGAACTCTGTGACATTGTACTCTATGGTGAACTCACCTGAAGCTGAGGATCTTGTTGCTCTCCCTTCTCAACGTCTCGTGACCTCCTAAAGGCTTTATCCTCCTCAAATCTCACATCTTGTCTCGCAATTGTCTTCCTCAAGGAGGGAATGCATATGAGGAAAGAATTTGAGGTCTCTCTATACCCAACAAAAATACCCAAAGATCATGAAGTGTCCAACCTCGGGCTTCTTTCCAGAGAAAGCCTCCTCAGGAGTCTTGTTCCCCAATACTCTATGTGAACTCTTGTTTTGCATATAAACTACATCATTGCATGCATTAGCCCAAAGAAAGAATGCTAGCCACTGATCATGTAGCATGGCTCTCATAGCCCCAACTATGGCCATGTTCTTCCTTTCGGTAACCCCATTTTGTTGAGGGTTGTAAGGAACTGTCAATTCTCTGGTAATTCCTTCTCTAAATAGAAATCATTGAAGTCATTGGAGGTAGACTCACCCCCATTGTCCGACCTCAACACCTTGATTTTCTTCCCTTTTTGGTTCTTCATAAGAGCTTTGAACTCTAGGAACCACTTGAAGACTTGTCCTTTGGTCTTCATGAAGAAAATCCAAGACTTCCTGGAGAAGTCATGAATAAAAGTAACATAATACTCATATCCACTCAAAGATACAGAAGACATAGGACCACATACATCAGAATGTATCAAATCAAGAATGCATGCTACTCTGTTGTCACTACTTGGAAAACAAGTCTTGGTATAATTCTCTAGTGCACACCCCTTGCACACCTCCTGGTGCTCTGTACTGAAATTTGGTACCTCGGTAACAATCTCTCTCAATATCCTCAAATCCCCATGATGAAAATGGGTCATCCTCCTATGACATAGCTCACATAGGTCACTATTGTTGGTATTGTGTAACAATGCTCTAGCTGGATGAAATATAAGCTTGTACAGCTTCCCATGTCGAATCCCAATCACTTTGGCCGAAGTGATATTGGATCCATTAGGATACATGAGCACTTGTCCATCATGGAACACCAACTCATATCCCTTGTCCTCAATGGTAGAAACCAAAATCAAGTTCTTTTTCAAACCTGGAACATATAAGACATCTCTCACCAATAAGGGAGGTTGAGACTCCCTCTGAAAAGATATTGTCCCACTATCAACTGCCTTGACCATAGATTCATCTCCAAACACCACCTCAAGATCCTTAAGATCCTCAATCTCTATAAGATCTAAAAAAAATTCACGAACACTTGTCATATGGTGGGAGGCTCCGCTATCAATATACCACACATTGGTAGATGTTGCCCTAGAGGAAAGAAAAACCAATAAATAAAACGCCATCTCGAACCTAGTGGGAAACTCCTCCACATCTGTTCAAGTTGCAATCTGCTTCTTCTTATTATTATTATTAGGACACTAACCTGCATAGTGCCCCATATTGTGACATGCAAATCACTTGACTTTGCTCGTGTCCTTTTTCCCTTCACCCTTTGACTTGTTCCCACCCTTGGAACCCTTCTTGGACTTCTTCTTTCTCTTTGTAGCAAAAGCCACATTCTCCTCATCATTACCATTGGACGAACTCCCCTGCACATATCCTCTTTGAGTTTCCTCCTATATAAAATCATCCCAAATACGATCCCACTTGGGAAGATTTTCTCTTGCAACAATGCCCTCAACAAAGACAACCCATTGCTTGGTCACACCATTCAAAGCAGTCCTCACAAGTTCATTTTCAGCAATAACCTCCCCAACAACACTGATTTCATCTCTAACCTTAGTTGTCTTGGTAAGATATGTGGCAACATTTTCAATCTTGGTTATTTTTATGCCTTTGAGTTTTTCTCTCAATACCATTTTCCGGTTTTCATTGGAACTTTAGTAAAGTTTAGTTAAGGACTCCCACATCTCATAGGCATTGGCTTTACCTACCACATGTGGAAGCACATAGTTTTTTATGGCATCAAGGATGATTATTTTAGCCTCAATATTCTTCTTGGTGTAAGCGGTCAAAAGAGTAACATTTGTAGACATCGTCACAAGTTTTGTTTGTGTGTTGTTCACAATGTCCCATAACTCACACTCCTGCAGAAGCAACACTATCCTCTCCTTCCATGGGCTGAAATTTGCAGCCCCATCCAATCTGTCTTCAACCCTCAAACCAGTGGCCATTGACCTTCACAACTGATATCCAAGTCCAAATCTTTGTCCTGGTGAAATACTTATCTCCCTCAACAAAATATATGTTTTTATTTGCTAATATATTCCCCTTCTCGGTTATTTTGTAACTCTGATACCATGTTAAAAAAATCTCAAACCCCGACCCGGTTTCAAGTCTCAATAATTTTCGTTGTTCTATGCCCAACCCACATTTGATTCTTTGTTGTAAATGATATTAACATAAATAAAAAATTATAACTGGAAACACAAGACTCTTTTTACAACAAACTGAATTGAAAATAAATGCACAAACCCAGAAAATTAAACACATATTTTTTGTCAAATCAACCCTGGAAAAACCCGCAAGGGGAAAAGAAGTGAGAGAGTAGAGTTTTTATTATTTCAGAGCTCAGAGAAATTATTTTGTACAGCAGAATGCAACAACATTAATTTCATACTTATCTCGACTTATGTGAACCCACGCAATCTTGAAAACTATGCCCAAACAACTCCTCGATTTTTGTGTCTGAAAATATGTACACTATAGGACTACTACAGCATTAAATGTTGTGCAATGTACCTCAAAAATTGTGCTTGTTGGTCTGCAATAAATGCTCAAAAAATCATGCGTGTTGGTTATTTCTCTACCAAACTCACCTTGGAAATCGTGCAGGAAACTCCCTCGATTTATGTGCCCACTCTCAATTATATGAATTGCTCCAATCCTTACAGTACAACATGCTCTATTGTTGTACTTCACTCATCGATTTGTGTGCCATCACTTTGCCTTGGAATTCGTGCCCTAGATGCAAATTTGCCTCCTCTTTCTCCTTTCTCTGCTCTCTCTCTCTCTCGTACTCTTCAAATGCTCATGAAAAAAGTCTCAATCCCTAGATAGACTTTTGATATTCCCAATGAAAAGTCACTTGATCTAATGGCTAAAATGTGATCTTGGGCCATCAAGATCAACGGTGGTGATTGAATGTCTCTTTAATCACCATTTTCATGAAATATTCTCAAGGTCACTTTTAACTTGATATCTCATAAAGTTAATGTACTAGGGACCACTTTGGACACTTTCCCACATACTAGAGGCGCCTAGGCTATGTGAGAAACACTTGTCCAATGTACATTTTATAACAAAATTGACCTTACAATTGAAAAATGATACTGCTACTGTCACTAGTTCTATTTTTTTAAGTTAAAATTATGACTTGATTGAAACCATGATCTTAATAATTATACCATCACAATTAAAAAACTTAAAATCAACCCCTAAATCATTACTTAAAAATTTATTTATTAAATTATTTTATTTTATTTTAAATTTTATATTAAAAATAAATAAATTGGAAAGTAAAAAAAAACAAAACAAAAAAAATGTTTTTAAATGAAAAAACACACACCCTTCTTAAAAAAAATCATAGCTAAAATTTAAAAAAATAAAATAAAATAAAACTAGAAAAATTAAAAATAAAAATCTGAAAAAACAAATTAAAAAATTGAAAGCAATAAAAAAAATCTAAAAAATGTTAAAAAAAAAAGTGAACAACACAAAAAAACAAAAACAATAAAATAAAAATACAAAATAAATTAAGGGAAAAAAGACAATTGTATGAAAAATAATAATTAAAAAAACATTTAAAAGCAAAAATGACGTTGGGATATAAAAAAATTAAAAATTAAAAACTTATATATAAAATAAATAAATAAATAAAAAAATATATTTTAAAAACAATTAAGAAAAACATTTTAAAATAAAAATGACGTTTGGGGTGGGGGGTGTCGGGGTGATTCTCAAAAGCGTCCTCCCCTCTCTTTCCACCCACGCACCCAATGGTTACCCATTCACGCCAACCCATGGCCCGTCGCCCCCTCGCCGCCACCCGCGGACCATCCCAACAGCGACGGGTTGACCCGCAACAGCGCCACCTTTTAATTAAATTCTTTATTTATCTTTGTTGTAGCATTGATTCTACAAGAATGTGCATACAAATGAAACTATTAGAAACCCCTCATTTCCAAATCTGTAATAATTTATTCAAACTGTTAAAAAATATATCTATTGTCATTTTTATTTTTATTTTGTTAATCAATGTAATTTTTTTTTCAACAGAACATACATTAAATTTTCTAGATATTTCTCCTCATTTTGAAGATGGTACAAGAGGTAAATCGATCAATTGTATTTTTGGCATCTTAACCCAGCAAGACATTGAGTGAAGCTCAATAATATCTACAAAGGGAGCCAACTCAAGAACTTGACTTCGTAATCTCATGCTTATAATTCACAACACTCAACCACTAGAGCTAACACATTGGGTTGATAATTAACGCTACATGTCCTTCTCAATTTTTGAAGAACCCTGAAGCACATATCCAAATTCTAAATCTTCATACATATTGTCCTTTGAACTATATTTCAAGTGATTATACACATGCTTCAATCTGGGCTTAGAGTTAGATGTTATAGTTCTCGGAAATTGCCACTTTTGCTCATTTTTTGCACTTTTCTTACTCGTACAATTAGAGTTGAAGACCAACTTCTAGCACACCTGTAGAAGAAAATCTACTGAGAACCAAGAAAAATTTTATATCGGATGTAGATAATATTCCTGATTGTGAGTATTCAACAACTTCTAGATTAGTGAATTGATTCTCTAGTCAATTTCTATATTTATATGAAATTGTCAACTTTGTCTTTTTTACACATTCACCAGAGACACAATTATCAACTTAACAAGAACTCTCTAGAGTTCTTGTTTTTTTAGAGATTGCATTTAGTGGTTATTTTCACCCTCGAATTAAAAAGTAACGTTATCAATAACATCCTTTTTGGGAATTGTTAAAATTTCAACTTGTTTGAAATTGTGGCATTAACAACCGATACCATTATAGACAAAAACCTTAAAGTTGATCCTCGAAACGAACAATGACACTACCAATAATGTATGTTTGTTTTTTAGGTTAAAATTATGATTTAATTGTAATTGTAGCATTGGTAACCAGTACCATCACATATAAAAAAAACTCAAAATTGACTCTTAAATTGTTACTTGAAAAATTATTTATTAATAATAATAAAATCAATTTACATTAAAAAATAAATAAATTGAAAAAAAAAACTTTACAACCAATATCATTAAAAAAGCACATTCGTATTCCAAATTGATTAAAAAAACCACAACAAAAAAAATTAAAAAGCATACATGTAAGCCCTGGGGCGCCAAGCCTGCGCTCGCACTTCCACCACAGATCGAAACGAAGAAAATCGGGTAGGCGGTGTGTTCAGTGCATTTAAAGAAACAAAGTCTTCATATATGGGGAGAGTTGGGGTTCCTTTGACGTGTGATGCGCCAAGGGAAAACTCCACCCAAGTTGCCTTGCAACACAAATTAGACAACCGATGGTTTGACGAAGGGTTGAGGGAAAGACTTGGACACTCCAATAAACGTATGAATCAACTAAGGCATGGGGGCATACTTAGGAAAGTTGGATCTACTCACCTAAGGGGCGTGCACACCCAAAACGATGAGTCAGTTAGACAGATGAGGGTGTCGACCAAGAGTTCGATGGATCAACCAGACAACGGAACGAGGCGTTCGATGGATTGGTTGGGCAAGCCACATGAACGTGCCCACATGAGGAGTCAGCGCAACCTTGCGAAGGGGCACGACTTGGTGAACCGATAGGTCAGCTAACCCATGGGAAAAGAGACGCGACAGATGACTACGATCAACACCTATAAAGGCACAAGGGCACACAACCAAGAGAAACAACTTGGAAGCAAGAAAGAAGAGCTTTGTGATTCTGAGGTAGGCTGAGAGGAGGAGGGGTGAGTTCCCTCAAGGAACCAAGTCACTCCACATCGGAGGACTTGTGTTGCCTTGAGGTGGATTCAATGGACAAAGTTGGGTGAGCTTCTTTTGGGCCGATTTTGGGGAAGTCTAGAAACGTAGGTCTGTTGGAGGCATGTATGAGGCAAAACCGAAATATGTGAAGTCTGCGGAAATGAAGAGACAACACATCTATGGTTGAGGGCACATGTGAAGTGCACCGCAAGAGGATGCAGAGAAGGTTGCCACAGAGAGTCTTGGTGTGATGAATATGTGTATTAGTGTCTAGGTGAAGTGAGGCGAGTTGTGTGACTCTACCGAAGTTGTAAACTAAGCAGGTAGTGTTCATATTTTAACTATTTTGCAATAACAAAAACTTAGCCGGGTGTTAGGCACTGTTTGTGCCACCTGCATTGTTTCTATGTGTGTCTTTCGTTTGTTTCATTGTCGTTCTCTTGGCTTCTCATGTTCATGGATGTATGCTTAAATATGACTAGGTGTTGAAGTTGTTAACAAATGTCTAAGTATACAATAGTTGCACTGGAGTATGAGTGTGACTCGTCGATAGCCTAGAATGGAGTATGAGTATGCTCTAGGAGAAGAGGCATAGTTCGAACAAATTATCCTTGGTGTTCCAAGCGGCCAAGTGAGAAACGTTGTGGCGTCGCACGCCCTCTAGTGGTGCACGATCGCAAGATTTGGCTAGGTGTAGTGTGGAGACGTGACATATGGTATCAGCGTTGATTCATTACAGATTTTGGAGAAGGGTTGGGGAACTCTTCACCACTATTTCGACGATAGATGGTATCATAGCTTGTTTGTTGTGAAGGCAGTTCAGTGGGAACATTCGCAGACTTGGTGAACGGTTCATTGCAATGAACTTGTTCATCACAGACTTTGCATCAAACTTACGACAGAGGTTTGGTTGACAGTGTGGTGGAAGGATGCTCTGGGCGCACACCTTGTATAGACCGAGAGCAGAGTTTGTAGTGAAACGAAGCACTTAGATAGGGTGGGTGATTGTAGAACTCATCGAAGAGTTCATCGTAGAACTTGTCACAAAGTTGATCGCAGAGGCAATTTGAGCACAGATTTGGTGAAGGCTCGATAAGATGGACCGACCATTCGCAGAGACAGTTTAGTCGCAGACTTGGTTGGTTTGATGTGTGACGCAAGTCAATGTCAGACCTATTGTGCACACCTTCAGAGGCGAGGCACAGATTTCGTTGGGAGAACCGAGCACTTGGGAAAGGCAGATGAACGCAAGATTTATTACATGACTTGTCTCAGAGCAAACTGCAGAAGTGAAACACAAAGGGTGATCACATAAGTGATTGTGAATGGAAGCAGTTATGGGTTGTAGCAAGGTGAAGCACTTGGGTGTGTTGGACAACCTGGAGCAACCTAGAGTAGCTCTGCAGCAAGCAATTGGTTGGGCATGTTTCCATGATGACGTCTACATGTCGTGCATCGCTAAGAATAGCAATTGAGTTGAGTTGGGTTGTTGGACAAGTGGGTTGACCGCAGCCTTCAAACGAGGTGACTCTGCAAAGTTACCACTGTCAGTTAGCGGCAGTATGACTTGACAATCAGGTAATGGATGCATGGTTCCTTGAAGTGGAAACAGTGAAGGTGCAGAGATGGCAAGATATTGGACATGAATTTGACTAGTTGCATGTGAAGTTTGGTACTTAGACGATTTTTTGAAGTGGACGGATGGACTCAGCGTTGTACGGTGATTGAGGGGAGTTCATGCAGAGAGTCAGTTGCTTGGGAAGGTACAAGCCCAGGACAACAAACTTTAACCATGGTTGCAACAAATGATGCCTTTGGAAAGGTACGGTTGGTTTCGAGCTCTTGCATTTCCTAAGTGTTGCAGTGAGTTCTTTGAAGGGAAGTCAGATGACTTGGTGGTTCAAGTGCAAGCCGTTTTTGCAGTGAGAACCGACAAACTTGAGGGTGACTCAAGTGGTGTGAATTCAAATACGTCTTGTAGCAGTTTGGGACGCCTTGGTTGAGCGAATGTGCAGAGAGCTTGGGGAAACCTGCTTGGAGAATCCTATGGTGGACTTAGGCAGATTTAGATGCAGTCATGGACGTGGAGAAAGTTGTCTAACTCTTTGATGAGGCACGAGGATGGGTCACTATGGTGAAGTAGGCAGTGAAGTTTGTATGTACCGAGTTTGAAGAGGATGGATGAGGTGCCCTGGCGTTTGGTACCTTAGCTAGATTCGTAGGGTTATGCAATAACTTGACAGTCGTGACAACAATGTCGAAGTTTCAATGCTTGCAGGAGATGCAAGGCAATTTTGTACTTGAGATGGATGGATGGATTCAGTAGAGAAGTCGACCAAGAATTGTTGGCAATGGCCCTGAATGGGCAAAACGCAGACCTATTGACTTAGGTGGTGTTCGCTCGCCTTTGGTATGGGACATTGGATGAGGCAGAGCGCTCCTTGGTGACTTGCGGATGATTGTGTGATGACTCAGAGATCTAGAGGGGATCATTGGTTGAGGTTGGCAAAGTATTGGTTCGAGCATGCCTAAGGCATGGAAGTTCTTTGAGGTGACTCACTCTACTTGGAGTGCTTTGAACAGTTTGTTGGGAGGTTTGAGTGAGGGCCTATTCGCCACACTCATCACAGATGTTTAGTTGCAAAGAGGTAACTTGATAGAAAGGAGGTGAGTTGAGGACTTGCCTTCGTTCGGAGGATTGTGCGGGAAAGCAGATTGCAGCGTGAAGAGACTACTTGGATATGGGTGTTTCTCTTGCTTTGGGCAGCATGGTTGAGGGTGAAGCCTAACCATTCCAAGGCATAGAGAGGCAGACGCAGTAGCATGACCAGGTGATGAAGTAGTGAGACAAAGGAAGTCTCAACGTGCAATTCTTGGGGCAGATTGGCTAATTGTGCCATGAGGTGAACAATGGATTCAAATTGTCATGAATGACTTCATAGTGCAGCGAGGTGAGGGGTGACCTTTCCTTGGTTTGAGATCATTGCGCAGATGGATCGAATTGCAGAAGGAAGTCAAAGTACGAACGAGCCAATAGGTTTGAAGTGCAGCTCTTAGACATTATGGAGGATCTCCTTGACGAAGATCAGATGATGGTAGCATAAGTGAAGCAAGGATGGACACTTGCCTTAGTCTTTGGAGTTGGACGGAGTGACAGAGATGCACATAGAAAAGACTAAGTTCGGGCATGGAAATGCACATTTCAAGAACTGAACGTGACGGTTGGACTAGCTACCCAACCAATGTAGGACTTGAGGCATGCAATGTGCGGAGACATAGCAGAGTTAGTTGAGGTATGGATGCAGCAACGAGTTCATAGAAGTTAAACACTTAGAGCATTTTTAGGTTTTGGTTGCAGCAGCAGCAGCAGTAGCAGCGAGACGGAGAGTGATCGTTACAACGGAGTAGTTGCAGCTTAGACCTTATGGACAGAGTTGGGGAAGATAAGTCTTTCCATCGTACCGGATAGTTTGGTTGCACACAACTTTGGGCAAGGCAGTGTGGATAGTTGCACAGGTTGCGGATGATTGTAGTGCAATTTGGAAACTTGGGGTTTCCACTTTGGTAGAATTTGGGGTTTCCAATTGGCATGAAACTTGGGGTTTCTAACAAACTTAGTTGCAATGGGAGCACGAGTTAGGAAAAGGCTTGGAGATCGCAGATTTTGTGAATGTTGTTGATGACGACAATGGCTTGAGGTGGGGAAGGATGTAAGGCCTGGGACACCAAGCTTGTGCGCACAATTCCACCACAGACTGAAACGAAGGAAATTGGGCAAGCAGGATGCTCGGTACATTTGAAGAATCGAAATCTTCATATATGGGAAGAGTTGGGGTTCCTTAAGCATTTGATGCATCAAGGGCCAACTCCACCCAAGATGCCTTCTAACACAAGTCAGACACGGACGGTTTGACGAAGGGTTGAGGGCAAGAATTGGGCGCTCCACCAAACGGATGAATTAGCTAAGGCATGGAGGGCACACTTAGGCAAGTCAACTTGACTCACCTAAGGGACGCATGCACCCAAGACGATGAGTCAGTAAGACAGATAGGAGTGTTGACCAAGAGTTCAATGGGTCGGCTATACAACAAAATGAGCCATTTGGTGGGTCGGATGGGCAGGCCACCCAAACGCACCCACACAAGTAGTCGGCCCAACCTTGCGAAGGGGCTCGGCTTGTTGAACCAACGGGTTGGCTCACCCAAGGGAAAAGAGATGAGACGAATGGCTAGAATCGATGCCTATAAAGGCACAAGGGCGCTCAACCAAGAGAGGCAACTTGGAAGCAAGGAAGAAGAGTTATGTGATTATGAAGCAAGTCAAGACGAGGAGAGGCAAGCTCCCTCAAGGAGCGAAGTCGCTCTACATGGGACTTGTGCTACCCTGAGGTTGATTCGGTGGACAGAGTTGGGCGAGCTTCTTTTGGGTCAATTTTGGGGAAATCTAGAAACACAACTCTATTGGAGACATGTGAAGCAGAACTGAAATTTGTGAAGTTTGCGGAGACAAAAAGAGAACACGTATGCAGTTAAGGGCATGTCTGGGATGCACTGTCGGAGGATGCAGAGATGGTTGCGACAAAAAGTCTTAGTGTGATGAATATGTGTATGAGTGTCTAGGTGAGGTGAGGTGATGCAAGTTGTGTGACTCTACCGAAGTTGTAAACCGAGTCGATAATGCTCATATTGTAGTTGTTTCGCAATAACAAAGACTTAGTTGGGTGTTAAGACATTGTTTGTATACAAGAGTTGCACTAGAATACGAGTGTGACTCGTTGGTAACTTAGAACAAAGTGTGGATATGTTCTAGTTGAAAAGACATAGTCCGGACAAAGTATTCTTGGTCTTGTCAAGCAATGAAGTGAAAAAACATCGTATTATCACATGCCCTCTAGTGGTACACAATCGCAAGATTCAACTAGACAAACTGTGGGGATGTGACAATACCCTTGAACAAAACAAAATTTAAAAACAAAAACAAATCAAAACTTAAAAAATTATTCAAAATACAAATAAACAAACAAAATTTTAAAAATAAAGATTAAAGAAAGGGCTAGAATACACAATTTAAAAATAATAATAATAAATTAAATTAAAAATTAAATAAACAAAAATGAAAACAATTTTAAAAATAATAATAATTTTAAGAAAAATTAAAACAACTTTAAAAAAATAATAACAATTTTTAAAAAACCACATGATTTTGAACCTTGAGGGCGATTCTTTAAGAGTCAATTTTGAAATTTTATTTGAAAACCACATGATTTTGAACCTTGAGGGCGATTCTTTAAGAGTCAATTTTGAAATATTATTTGAAATAATACCAGTTTTCAAAGTCACAATTTTAATTAAAACATAATTTTAATTGCAAAAAAATTAATGCTACTAGTGACGTCATTTTTCAATTCGATAATCATTTTTGAATTTTTTTGTCTACAATGGTATTGATTGATATGTTTGCCCCAACAACAATTGCAAAAGTTTTGCAAGCTTACAAAATACCACATCCTTAGCCTCCATTAACCACTTACTTTTGTTTGTGAGCCCCACTACCTCCACCACCCTAGACCTTACCTTATCAATGCCACCTACACAACACAACTCCACACAGCACCACCTTGATGCCTCCCTATCATCCTACTAGTGTACAGATCCATGTAATTTTAGGCATCTTTTTTCAATAAATCAAAGATTTCTTTATTTCTTTTCCAATAATTTATATCCACCATTAATTCTTCGAACTTGTCTTCCCTGACCAAATTCAACCGTGTGCCAAGTAACCTCTGGACTTCATCCAAAATTGGGGATTCCCTCCAAATTTTACGCAAGTCAAACCATGTAACCATGAATTATAAAATTATGCATCTGTATATTGTAACAAGAATTTAATATAAGAATTTAGCCATCGTTCCAACACTCGATGGATTCAAAACACTTTCTCAATTATGCTTCTTGAAGAATTTTATCAAACTCATAATCTACACATTGCATTTTTTTTTGGTATTATAGACACTAGTCTGGCCCACCCAACATTAGTGTTGTAACCAATGGCTTTGGTTTTTACTTTGTACATTGTCAATCTTGTAACAAATATCTCTAATACCACTTTGTAATGTACCTAGTACCCTTCGTACACCATTGAGGACAGAAGGTACTTCTGTAAACCTCAAATTTAATTCATCTTTTGTTTTTAATACCATTTTGTAATATATCCAACCTTCTAACTAGACCGAGATCCACATGTTTATAGCTTTGATACGATAATTCTCTCACTATTCTACCATGAATTTATTAATGCAAGCAAACAAGACAATGGAAACTCTAATACCATTTCATGATATATCCAACCTTCTTGCCAGGCTGAAATCCAGATTTTTAAAGCTTTGATACCATAATTCCCTCACTATTCTGCCATGAAATTATTAATGCATGCAAACAAGACAATGCAAGCTCATGCAAAACACAATTACTCATTTATAGATACCAATGCAAATGTATACATGCACACAGTACAGCGTTCATTTAATAAGTTAACATTAAATTCAACACAATCATGAATAAATAATAACACTTCTCTCTGGGAATAAAACACTAACTATTAACAAACAAAAAATATTCCCCCCAACTATACGTTTACCATTACACTTAATCTCTCTACAACGGACCACCCCCAAACTAAGACTATGAATCCACAAGTATGAATTCCCCTATGTTGGTTCTAATCCTCTTAAACAACCCAATTCGTTAAATTTGCAAACTATCCACTCTTGTAACTATCCCAATTCTACCAGCACTCTTTCCCCTTCAGAATGCACAATCAAAAGAATGGGATCCTATTTTTCACTACAAAATCCCTCAAGCTATCACACTTCCTTCCTAGGCTTCAACACAAACTAGCTGGGAAATCACTTCACTAGGAACTCCAAGGGATTCTCAATTGTCATTCCGTTACCTCAATGACAACAAATTCCCTTGGATGCAAACATAGTTCTAGGATTAAAATAATATTATTTTACTTTTGACCGTCCTTGAACCCCTAAGCCCCATTTCTTTCCTCTCTTGTGGAATCATAGTCCCCCATGTTTTCCATCACTCCCTCTGCAACTTGTGATGTTATTCAATGTACATTTACATATTACATTGTTTGGTCCTCGGCCCTTCATCATATACAAATATACACAATGCTAATCCAAAGATCAAAACTGAGGTGTTACATTTGCCCATAATGTAAATGAAAGCATGTATTCTACCATAAGACATGAAGCATTAGACCACATTACCATTTTGTTGGGAATCACATGAAGCAATTAAATCCTTCGAAATTCGATGCTCTTCACAATAGTATCTTAGCTTTCTTCAAGTATTATATTCACCTACAATGTTGCTTCATTTTGTTGGGAATCACATGAAGCAATTAGATCCTTGGAAATTCCATTCTCTTCCCAAATATTATCTAAGCTTTCTTGAAGTATATTCACCAACAATGTTGCTTCAAATAACCTTTAGTTTTCAACTATGTTATAAAGAAATTCAAAAATTCAAAAAAATCCTAATTTATGTTTTAAAATATACACTAAGCTTTTGCTCATCAAGTAAGAAACAATTTCCTTGTACAAACAACGCTTTGAGACCAGTATCTGTAAACTTGTAAAAAGCAAAATGTGAACAATCTTCAGAACAAAAGGAATGTCTTTGAACCCTTTTCTTGCCTCCATTAGACAACATGAATCCAAAAATACCCTTCTCTCACCAATGTTATCACCGTCATCTCCCAAATTCACTTGTGTTGAATTTGGTCAAATCAATAAACCAATCTCTTTTGAAAGTCGTGTTTTGATGCTTCTGAATCTTGGTACCAGACAAACAACATCCCGAATTCACTTGTGTTGAATTTGGTCAAATCAATAAACCAATCTCTTTTGAAAGCCGTGTGTTTTGATGCTCCTGAATCTTGGTACCAGACAAACAGCATACCTCCCATAGGCACTAAGAAGGCCTTGAGAAGAGATGAACTCATCCTTTGAGCAAAACTTGCTTCCTAGTAACTTTCCCTCACATATCTGCAATCGTCAGCTCTAAATGTCCTATCTTTTGGCAATTAACACATTTTCCACCTTAAACTGATTACCTGGATATTACATTTTGCAGAAGAAAAAGCACTCCTTCGTATTTGCAGTAAAAGCAACTTATTTGTCCTTTTTGCCTCAAACTGATTTTCTTTAGTCTCCTTCTGCAAGATATTAACAACAGTCAGGTCAACTTGCTTTGATTGCTTATGTAGATTACCTCATGGGACTCTGAAAAATAATAATTTTCAGTTCCTCCTCCATTTAGACCCAACATCTCTGTCTGTCTGTCCTTAAATGTGTAGCAAACCACTTCACTGGCACTATTATTGAATACTCTAGAGTCAAATCAATAGCTGCTGTAGCTTTTTCACTGTTCCTGGCCCATTTTTGTATTGCATCAGTGGGATTTGTTGGTCGGAGCTCTTGAATGTTACAGCTCCCCATAACCCCATTTCTTTCAGGGGCATATAAACAGCTTATATCTCCATAACCCCATTTCTTTGAAACGCTCTATCAAATGTATATCTGAGTATTTGCAACTGCAGCAATATTAGAAGCTGGATCTGATAAATAAAAACACTTGAAAGAGGGGCAAAGTAAGTTATCCTTTATACAACATCCAGCTCTAATGCCATGTAAATTATCCAAAATAATATTGAGATACAATACAAAAACTAAAATATGTAGAACAAGCTATAGATAAATGGCGAAAAAAAATATTATCTACTGCAATCACAACAGATAAATACAGAAAGCTCTGTTTTTTCACATAAGTTTTGCCTTCTATATGGGCATTGTGACTGAAGTAATGCAGTTGCTAAAACTAATTAAAAGGTAACCGAGTATATTTGTTTACATAAACACCAGTGGCAAAATTAATAGAAAATTGTCAAAAGAAACTCCAAATCAAGAAAGAGTTTTGATTGCACAAAGGCAGCTAGAGGACACAAGCTGGAATTCCAGCACATAAAATCATCAAAAACATCCAAGAACATATAACGGGGAAATAGATTGTATAGACATAGAAGCTATTCCAAGCTGCTACAAGATAGGCATATCGGACTGTTATTATTCTTGTTATCATTCACATGCACACACACCACAACAAAGGACAGAGGAGAAGGTCAAACAAACAAGCATAATCACCCCACAACCAATCAATTATTATATTAAAGGGCCACCACCTCTATGCATGCTTATATAGCCATTTCATTTTTTTCAAATGATCTCATGCATATCCACTTGAGATTTTTTCAAGTAATTCCATATGCATTTCCACTTTAGATATAGGGAATTACCTTTTTATCAGAAATAAACTGAACAAAACGTGAAACTCATAGAACATCCATAAAAATAGGAAAATGTGGCGAATAGTATTAGCAAAGTCCCAATGAATGTACAAAAAAAGAGGAATTGGAATATACCCCTTAAAAAAGAGTTATATAGCATGCTGTGTGCCAATTTGTTAGCAAACATAATCGAGGGCAGCACATGAATAAAACGTAATGCCTTGGTGTTCGTTTCATAAAAAGAAAAGTAACGAGTGAACCGTCTGAACAAAAATCCCAAATGGAGTTCAAGTGTTGACCAAGCATAACAAGTCTAAGATGATTTTACGTGATCTTTAATTCTTCACTTTTGTTTCTTTCATGGCCTTGTCCTCTATCCTAATTCTATCCTGATTTAATATCTTCCATTGAAGCCTCATATTTTTTTCCTGAGATCCGTGAGCTCCAATCAAAAGATCTATGTCAGATGCTTAGGATATGTAAGCTGAGACAGGAGGTGGAGATGGCTCCTGAGTTACTGAATTTTCATTGCAACAGACTCCTGAGAGCGGACGAGATGTTAATGATGATGGAGATTGGCATGAAAGCAGTAGAGGAGAGGCAGACACAGAAAGCTGCTCCTCCATTTCAGACTTCATAGGCGCAGGTGAGGCCGGGTAGGGAGCCTTGGTCATCAGCCTGTACAAGAAGAACAATGTCAGATTCAGTGTAAATGAAATTAAGCTGCAAACAAGATAAATCAGTGTTTAGATACAATGATAAACAATTACAGCAGATTTGGCTAATCACAGCTCCCTGCTTTCATGTTTATGCTGTTATTAAGAAACATTGCCATTCCCACGCTGATCATCCTATAAAGAAAAGAAAAGAACCAAATGCACCATTCACATATAGCTAAAACGTATGAACAATGCATGAGAAAGCCCTGCAGAACAGAAACACACGCAAATAGCTTTTTTATTGAGAAAATAATAGATGTTTAGTTATGGCAGTACTCTATAAGCCTCTTTCTACACACAATTCCAGACTATCAACCAAGAGTCTAAGAGTAGTCTTGCGCAATATCATTTTAGTAAGACACGTGATTACAGGAAGAATGGAGTCAGAATGGGCAATACCCAGTATTTTCTATAAACAAGTTTAACCCTCTCCCCCATTTAACCCTTTCACCCAGGTGCTTTGGCCTTGATGCCTTGCAGTTGAAAGAAATAAACAGTGGACACTAAAGTTTAAACCTACACCAGGACTTCCTGCAACAAATCTTACTTTTCAGAAACAAACTGACATATGCACGATGGCTGTGGGTAATTTTCAGAAACAGACTGACCTGTGCACTATGGCTGTGGGTAATTTTCAAAAACAGACTGACCTGTGCACTATGGCTGTGGGTACAGGCAATCTGTAAATTTAGAATCCACTCTGTATAATGTATATGGCTGCAATTTGAAACAATTATGAGGAGGCCCTCCATAAGTGTTTTGAGTTGCAGCCATGTACCAGTCAATCTCATAGACATCAGAAGATATTTTGTAGATCCTGAAATTTTTGGCCACTGAACGACAAGCTATAGATGGCTTTTAAAACGGGGACTAATTTTCCTAGCACATTAATGGGTTCATATTGAACTAATATGCAACTAGTCAGTATACCAAGATTCCCTGTTTAATTTACAGACAACATTTCCCTGCTAAGATATTTATGTTGCTGCTTGTCCTTCAGATTATGAAGGGATATTCAACTGAAGAAAGAAACCATGACCCACATGTATTCAGCATCCTCGTTAAAAGAATTTGTATTTACTGAACAATATTTTTATTTTAACTGCCATTTTTTTTAATTTCTAGGTTTAAAAAGACAAATCAACAGACCAAGAGATCTGAAAGAGAAGAAAATGTTGAAAAGAATGTCTCGCACCTGTCTTTGCGTTTCTCAAGAAATCGCTGAAGGGAATGTTTTCTTGCAATCGGAAGGTCTGCATCCATACAGAACCACAATCCATATCTTAATTTACAGAAGTTAAAATTATAAAGAAGAATCTTCACACATAATGAAAATACTTACAAGAAACACTATCTTAAATCTACAAAAGGTTTTCACAGATAACGAAAATCAATCAATCAAACAATCATCCAAATAGGGAGTCTCAAGATGGCTGGCGTCTAAAATGTTTATGTTATTTAACAGAAACAATCCACTTAATTCATGCTAGTCAATAGTAAATACATGGGTAAAATATGATGAGATATGATAAGAAATTTGGATTTTTAATTTGCTTGATTAAAACATCATTGATTTTGCAACTGCAAAAGACAGCCCTTGCACCGCAGAAAGACAAACGCTTTGAGTAGTTTTGAAACCTCCCTCCACATATTGTTTGCGGGCAAAGTAACATCGAATATAAGAAATAAAACCAATGGAACGCAGATAAAACCATAATTGGAAGAACAAGGATGCCTTACCAGCTTGTAATTTACGAATCGGTTGGTGATGGTTCGGAGCCAAGGGCATGGTTGGAGTAGCCACCTCTGTAGTCCCGCCAGAAGTCTGAAGAGATAAAGAAGTTCTTGGTATGGAGCTCAACGGAGAGCTTACAGGTGAAACACATGGGGTTTGTTGAGCAAAATTTGCAGGTTTTATGAAGCTAGCGTTTAAGGGGTTTCCACTATCAGCGAGCAGCATAATAGCTTGGGCCTGCGCTTTTCAAATAAAGCCCAACGTCAAATGTAGTCCATAAGTATTAAACCATGACAGAGAAAGGGAAATTAAACCCATTGTCGGGGCCAGATAAAGGAATTTCTACCTTGTCAGCCGGTACATCGTCATAAACATTTACCATGCCGGCATAGAAAATAGTCAGCTGTGCAGTAGGCGGCTTAATTGGTGGTGTTGAAGTAACGGCCGGTCTGGAAGAAACCAAAAAATCTATTAATTAGGTACAGGAGAAAAACGTGCCTCTGTAAGAAAAATAATACTCTACGAGAACAAGAAATTTCGGAGTAAAATTACCTCATGGCCGGTGAGTTTGGAGGCAAAATGCCACGAAACAGCCACGGCTGAGCTGTTGTGGACGCAAAACCCTTTTGCTCTGCTCCAGGAAAAGGCCGGAAGGAACCAAAGCCTGACTGCTGGGAGAATAAACCAAGCTGGGTGGAGACATTTTCCTCATTTACAGGCTTCGATCCTTTGACATCCTCTTTCCCGTTGCCAAGGTAAACGTTTTCTCCACGGCCTATGGCAGTGTTGCCGTTTCCTTTCTCGTTAAAATGTTTACTAAACAGGCTAAAAGCCTGCGAAAAATTCATTGTACTACCCTCAGAAGGGGCGGATGCAGCGGGACTCGTCATTTGCTCGGTAGCAACAGGTTCTTGTTTTGCCTGTGCAGTGACGGGATTTTCATCCGTTTGAGACTCGTTTTTCACAGAACCCTTCTCGACCCCCAGGAAATCCATCGCAACGGCCTGATCTTGCGACATATCTGCAAAAAAGCAAACCATTACTATTTACTGAAAATGAACCGCCTGGCTGCTATTCGATTTGCGAGTCTGAATGCAGGAGAATACAAAAATGCAAGTTTAAGCACTAGAGCACCTTCAATATGAAAACTTGAACTATCCTGTTTTATTTACGGGTGGTGATCCACTAAGAGTCCGTTAGTAGAGGGTGACGAGACGCGGTTTATGCATCCAGAGTTATCATATTGACGATCCATGCCGCGTTAAAAGGCGAAAAGCACATTTTTCAGAATAGAATCACATGAGCCAATCGACTATACAGGAATCGAACCGCATACATCTTCGTTTAGAGCTATGGAAGACACAAACCCTAACATCCTGAGGAATATGGGATAAGACTGTGCGCCTTTAGGGAAAACGTTACCCTAAAAAGTATAATGATAAATTTTCGGCCAGAGAAAAAACCTCTGAAAGATCCTATTTACTATGTTCTTAAACGCAATCTAGAAAGGAATCGAACCGTAGAGCTATGATAACCACAAACCCTAACATCCCAAGGAATCTAGCATAAGACTGCGTTTTCAGGGAAATTGTTACCCTAAATGTATTGGGCTCTCTGAAGAGATCGCCCAGCCAGATTAAAAATACCTCTGAAAGTTACTGTTCACTATGTTCTTAAAAACGAGAAAAACTAGATGATCATCAGACTCCAAGACCTAATCATCGTCTAGGCTCTGATTTCCTATTCGCCTGATTTCCTATTCCGAAAAACGCAGATTTCCTAATCTTCATCCAGATAGTTGGAAAACAAAATGTGACCTCGGTTTTCGCCGTAACGGCAACGTTATCAATTGAGTAAATTAAGTCAGTTACACTATCAATCGTGTAAATTAAGTCAGTTACAAGCGTGCATTTAAGTCAGAAAAATCCAATCTCGAGCAGGATATCGATATAGACCTCAAGAAAGCATTTTGACGAAAGTTTTCCAGCCGCAACGATGTTAAGAGAAATTTGCACAATTTGCTTCCAACAACTCGAATATCAAAAACAGACTTCTCTGCTCGGACCTCAAATGCAAGGAATTTATTATAAAATCTGGGAAACCCACGGAATGTAAAACGACAAATCAAACTCTATAAGCTCAGTTTCCTCTGACATCAAAATGCCTAAATAGAATTAAATATATAAAATAAATAAACGCTGCCCCTATGGAATCAGCGAAAAATAAGCTTCAAAGCAAAATCCACACACGTTTCTCCTCTCAACGGTGGCGGAGACAAAATCTTTAACGTTTTTCATCACATCTTTAAAGCATACAAATTAAGATTAAAACTCCTTTGAAAATAAGCCAATTTCAAGTTCAAAAATCTTCACAGTGCAGGCAAGCCAAAAAAAAAATCAAGAACAAGAACTAGCGGAAAGTCTCCCATTTTCTTCCTACCTCGTGAACAGAACCGAAATCCGAAATGCAGTCTCGTCCTCCGGCTTCACCGTCGTTCCCCAAACCTCGATTTTCAACAGTCGTTTTCCAAATCGTCACAAGCCAAAGCAAGCGCGCTCTTGCAGTCTTTTCCTCAGTTGAAAACTTCAGTCTTACTGAAATTGCGAAGAATCAGAAAGAAAGGAAAAAAAATGCAAGCGGGCGAGCGAAGCGAAGGTAAAAGAGAGAACACAACCGCAACAAACAGTCTTTCCCTACCTGATGATGCGATGCGATTTGAACTATAGACGCGGTGGTGCTGCTTCTAATCAGATCCTGAAATTAAAGCAAGATTCGCACAGCCATAAAAACAAGGGAAATGCCGTATTTCCAACATGTGCAAAATACAAAGAAGGCGTGCCCGTATGCCTTTAGTTGGCGCTGCTTCCAATGCCCGCCCTGCCATCAAAACCAAACCACACCAAAACATTCTCGCTCTTCCCAATCCGGCTTTCCCTCCTACGTCACTCACGGCCTTACTTACCCTCACGTGATTTAAATGAGAAAAGAAAATTACTTACACGCATCCATTACCCGGGCCCTACCCTGCCG
>ML829154.1:43680-58433 GCA_009831015.1 Picea engelmannii | reverse complement strand
TTTATTAGTTTATATTTAATTTTATAATATTTATATTCAATATTTTAAGATGTTTCTAATAAATAATGTTATTACTCTTTTTATTTCTTATGCATTTGGTAATTAATTCTATTAATTTTATTTTTATGTATCCTACATTGTCTAAAAATAACAATGTTAGTCATAACCTTTGTTTTTTTTTAAGGAAAAAATCGTAGCTTTTATTAAGAAGAAACAAGTTACATTTTGTATGTGTTGAAAGCACCAAAAGATAAGGCCACGTGATCTTTACTGGTCCTTGGTAAGTTCTACGTAAATATTATGACATCCTCTATATACTAGTATATGAAACCATCACGAGGTCTTGCATCACATCAAAATAACCATAAGTTGATCATACTATGGGTGAAAAATGTCAAAAAAGGATAAAAGACAACATAGAGTACCTTACATAGAACTGTAAAATAGGTATGTATCAACCTTAAAGGAGAAAAACTAGAATTTTGAGGTAAGGATCCTCCATCCTTAAACATGGTTAAAACCATAATGCCCTCATCAAGATGGGTGCGTTGATTAGACAATGTGTCAAACTTTGTTTTTGTTATTTGAAAATATGTTGAAAAGTGATAGAAAAAATTGGATCCTTTTGTAATGTTGCATGATTCATAATAGGAGGTAGGAAGATGCTATGCAAACCAAATCTTCCAATCAACTAGTTAATACAAAATTTTGAGTCTCCATGCACTTCTTAAGAAGTGATGCCTTTTATCAAAGCTATTATGAGGAGGTCACTAAAGCTCCAAGCTCATCCCAATTGTTGGAGCCCCTTCCCAAATCCAATTTGAAAGTGTAATAATGTTACTCTAAGAGGTAGAGGGCACCTTCGGCTCCACAAGTCCCTAGGTAGGGGGTTTGATCTCCATGTTCTACTTCCCTCTATCAACTATGATATCTTTCAAGAGGTGTCGAAGTTGTTGTTATTACCAAGTTGGTTGATCAATTCAGACCCGGACTGCTCACACACTCTTGTCAAGTTGTCACTCCCAGAGAGTTCTTTATATGGAATCGACGAGGGTCTGTGCCATCAATCATTCATACCATTCTTGTATTTTTATGACCAATAAGTATTTCACAACTATTGTATCAATGGGATCAATCAGTTCAATGCTCTTGTCATCATATTTTCTTTAAGCTCTCATGTGTGTGTCTGTGAAAATATGTCTCTCTTGGATGCCTTCGACCGCTGCAAAATTTTCATGTTTGATGCTCATCATGGATGCTCTGCTCCATCAACTGCTATAAAATTTTGCTCCATCAATGTTCTATGTTTGTAGGATCATTTAGAATTCTTCTCTATTGTTGGTTATGTTTCTATCTCCGTTTTCAATCTTTGGAGTCTGCATTTTACAGTATATGAAGGAAAATATCTAACTCTACTCGACTTATAACTACAACTTAAAAATAATATTTTCTTTTGCCAGTATCGGGCTTTTACAGACTCAAAAAAATGTTGTCGACTAAGAATCGACTCATGTCGGCAAGAAGTTGATCTCGTTAGCTAGATACCGACTTGCTTTACAATGGTGGAGGGGATCACATGCCTTCGAAGAAGACTCATGTTTAACCCACTCCTTTCTTCTTCGACTCGGATTTTTCAATACATTTTGAAATTAACGCAATCGACAACACATTGTTTTTTCTTTTTCGACTAACTAAATTGTGTACTCGACTGTAAAATCCACTCGAATGTCTTTCTTGTAACTTATACAGATTTCCATGACTTTGATTTTCACTTATGAAGTTATAAAATTTTAGACTGTAAAAGGATATTTTAACTAACTCACATACATTCAAATAAAAACCGAACACTTGTAATAGGGGGTCTTCCTTTAATCCATTGCCCCCAATAATATTGAATGTCGTCCACTGTGCAACTTGGTTGATTCTTCGTTGATGTCGATTGGCCCAAAGACATGGTTGATTTCCATCTATCACTCATCTTGAATTATGATAAGAATAGATTCGAGCTTAGCTAAAAAGTGAGACGTTGATGTTCATGTCTCTTTTGATCACATACATACACAAACCAACAATTGTTGACTTCACAATAATTATGTGCTCATGTATCTTGGTAGCTCCACATTAAAATACAAGTAGTTTTATTCAACATCTAAATCACTTTCTATCCAGTCTGTCAACTTTCCAGTTGGTTATCCAACAGACGATTCTAGCAAATTTTGAGTTCGATCTTTCTCCTTAAATTCTCACTTCATCTGTAGCTGACCCTGCCTTTGTAAGCCATTCATTGCTAGTCCAAAATAGTGGGAAATCAAGATTTTTCTATCTTCAGAGCTTCATGGACCATATGTAGGTATCCAATGAAAGAATACTTCATGTCCCATGCAATACCCCTAGGTCGATCCCCAAGTGTAAATATCAGTGTAGTTGTACTTTTCTTATAAGTTGGTGAGCTGAAGTAACAAGTTTGTTGGTGTCATTCTGCGCGCATTAAGTTAGTGCGCAAGGATCTCGCACCAAAGGAGTGCGCGCAATTGTAAAATGATACATCGTGTAGTTTAATGTTTTGACGCGCACC
This sequence comes from Picea engelmannii, assembly GCA_009831015.1. Classification (NCBI taxonomy): domain Eukaryota; kingdom Viridiplantae; phylum Streptophyta; class Pinopsida; order Pinales; family Pinaceae; genus Picea; species Picea engelmannii. The sequence goes on along the minus strand of ML829154.1, from coordinate 55,858 downwards.
TGTGTAAGTACACAAGAACGCTGCACTGAAAGGGGAACAACTTAATGAATGTAGTGCGCACAAGTGTTAGTGTGAAAGGATGGCGCATTGAAGGAAAAAGCGCACAAACCTAGATTCAACGCGCACTGGATTAAGTGCGCAAGTTTTGAAGGCCTGTGAAGCCTTTTGTATATAAGTCATGATGTAACACGCACCTGTGTAAGGGCGTGGGGGTGGTGCACTAAAGAAAGAGTGCACACAACCTAGAAGTTCCACGCGCACTAATTTTAAGTGCACAAACTGTATATTTGAGATTGGTGAGCTTGATGCAAAAGATCAGTATGTTGTATTGAGATTGTAAATGTAATTAGATGATAATATATTGAAAATACATCCTTGCGGTGGACCGAACACGTAAAAGAGTTCGAGGGGCTTAAACTCCACTAGCTGAGGTCAAGGGGCCTGGGTCAAAGGGGATTAACCCAAAAAGGAATATTTTATTAATATTTCTTAAAAAGTGTAAAGTTAGGATATATTATTATATCCTAGGTCCCAAGGAGAGGACAAGTGGCTAAAGGAAGTTCTCAACATGACAAGTGTCAAGTTGGGAACATGTTGTGGACTGAAGGCAATTATCGACCTGATAGGTGTCAAGTTGGGAACATGCAGTTAAATGGTTTGGACTTAGTCCATTCAAGAATTTTGTCATCGGGGGGGGGGCAGACATTCAACCATCACAAGTTGTGAGGGAATTGATTGTTCTGTCATGACCCTACTATTTTGTCATAGAACTCTTTAGTGAGTGAACTTGATGGTTGTTATTAATGGGTTGATTATTACTGTGACTCGTATGTTGAATACTGTCGTAGATACTTGTATATGGCTTAGCCTGAAGAGATAGAACCGAAGAGGCAGGTTGTCAGGCTCGTGGGATGTTGGAATGAAGAGGCAGGTTGTGAGGCCCATGGAAGATTGCATTCTATCTAGGTGAGAGAATTGTTGGGAATTATTTCCCGAGGTGCCAAAATGCAGTGACAGGGCTATGAGACTTCATGTCTGGCCTGTTGTTGAAGCCTTGGAAGGGAATTGGGGCAGATGAAGGACTGTTGAGCAGAGAAGGGGCACACTTCCTGGGGTGGGACATGCATGTGGGGAATGAGAGATTGTAGGTTGCTAGTGCAAATTGGCATATGTGACAGAATTTCCAATAATTGAGTCAAATATGACTGAGTTACATGTGATTGAGTTCCTATTGAGTATGAGACTTTAGCCTGGTTGAGAACCCTTACCCAAGTGGAGTTTAGCCCCAGCTCAGGGGTGACCATTGTTGAGATTTATGAATAGTGTGGTCTAAGGCTAGGAGGAACATGGAAGGTCTGCCCGCAGTTGGTGTCTTTTATTCAAAAGATAAGTGCCAATTGTGTGTTAAATCATGTTTGCAATTATAGTTATACAATTGTTGTCATGGCTTTATGTTGTTTATGTTGCGTGTATAATTCTGTATGAATTTGTATAAATCTGTTAATAAATTGTATGTAATCACACATTGTAGAATGTATGTTTATGTTTAATTAGTGACATAGTTATGTTAGAGCAATTTCAGTGGAATTGTTGGTAAATTGGTATCAGAGCAGAAAATTTCAAGTGACATTGCCTAGAAGGAGTCTGGGGGTGTTACAAATTGGTATCAAGGCCCAATTTTCAACACTAATCCTAGATGGGCCAAATTAACATCATGACAAAGCAGAGATTCACAGAGAATTGAATTCGAGAGTGGACGAATTTTTAGTACAGTGCATCTATGACAGAAATTAGAAGCACTTAAGTAAACTTGGGTAAAAGCCCCAATTTTTGTTGTTAAATTATGAAGAATTTGGGAAAACTCGCACCAGAAATGTCGACCAGTGGAACACACTAGAATTGTCACTGCAGAGGTTGAATTTCAAGGTACTTGAGTGAAATTGAACAAATTTCATAGTTGCAGAAATTCCATGGTGGAAATTGATTGAGAATCGGGAAAAAACCCCAATTTCTGCATCAAAATCTATGAAAAATCTGTTAAGTGTCGAGATTTGTGTGTGCACTAAGTAGTAATGGTGCACATAAAGAGCAAGGTGCACATGTGTGCACAGTAAATAGTAATGGTGCACATAAAGAGAAAGGTGCACATGTATGTGCACTAAGTAGTAATGGTGCACAAAAAGAGCAAGATGTACATGTGTGCACATTGAACATTTTGCGTTGCGTAGAAAATAAAGGTGCATAGAGTATATGCACTAAAATGTGGCACTGCACCATGTATGACATGTGGCGTGCATAGAATATAGGTGCATGATAAAGCACATCGAAAATTGGCATCATAGGGTGTGCGTTTGAAGTTGGGTGCATGGTGCAAACACATTAAAAACCCTGACGTTGTATAGTGCAATGCTTACAATGCGCGAAGAGTATTGGTGCACGACACAAAGGTTGTTTTCAATAGAGTATTGGCGCACAACAAAAATATACACACAATAGATAGTGGTGCATGGTGTATGCGCTACATTTTAGCATGGTGTATGTAAAATCAACACATACTAATAATTGAGAAGTAGTGCACGTGAAGTCAATTGGGCGGTCAATCTTCCCAAGAAATCAAAAGAAAAAATTCTGATGCTATATAAAAATAGGATTGTACATAATTTCATGGTTTTGTTAACTTGTCTAGCCTAACAAATTTTGTTGGTTGCACATTTTTCAGAGTTAACAACATTAGATTAGAGAAGGATCAACACAAGTTTAGAATCATGGAAGATGTGTAGGGGATTTTTAGTCACGAAGAAGAGATTAGAGGAATATATATCCATGTGGGTAATGAAGTTACAAATTCAAATGGACATGGAGAAGTTAAGGAAGAAAGCATGAACTTAGTAGAAACCATAAAATTTTTGCAAAGGGATGTCTTGAGTCATAAAGTTCACAATGAGAGGCTTATGAAAGCCAAAGAGCAACAAGAAGAATTCAACATTAAGTTGATGTAGAGCTTGGACATAATAGAGAGGAAGATGGATAAGCAGATCGAGTCAAGTAGATCAGGAATCCATAAGTCTCATGATAAGAGGGGAAGATCAATGTGCAATAAAAGTGCTAGCAAACAACACCATCACTCTCCAAGACATTCCACTAGGAGAGCACGCAATAGTTCAAGTACTATAGTGGGGAAACCCCCCTATGGACTACACTAGGGTTCAACATGTAGGCAGAGCTAACCATCTAAAGTCTTCTACTCTTTAACAACTACCCAAAATACACCCAACATTCATGCATAAAACACAAGGTAAAAAGATCCGGTAACTCTACCTTAAACTCCCCGTCCGGTGTCGATCCTTTCGCGTTCGGTTGTTCCTCGACTACAAATCTCCTCCCAAGGCTGACCTGTATTAATAAACAAACAAACAAAGAACTAAGAACACACATCTTATATATGAATTAGTGGGTTAGATGTCATAATCAAATATAAATCAAACATAAAAATTGAACACGTCATATCTGGGACATAAAAAGTATTCCTTTTTATTAATCTCACAAAGTTACTTACAATGAGATCGACGACTGCTCCTCGAACCTGGTCCGGGATCCTCTTCACCAAGCTCCAACTGTGCTTCCACGTATCTTTCTTCTCTCACAATTCTCTCTAGGGAAATGGAATAAGCTTATGAATGAGGAAAAAGGCAAGAATAGGGAATTCTGGCTCAAAACTCACAATGTGGCTGCAAATTCTTGGGGCAAGGGGGGAAAGTGAAATGGGAAGAGTTTCACTGTTCTTATGATTAGCTTTGGAATGAGACCCCAACACCTCCTTTTATATGACAAAAAGGATGGTTATTCGGTTGGGTGACGGGCTATAGGCGGTGGGACAATTGGAAAACTACCCAATAGCCCGTAATCTCAACGAATTCCTTGCAACTTTTTATTTTTTACAACTCTTGTGAGTACACATGGGCTGTAATGGTGCAAATAGCATACGTACGTGAGCTGTAATGGTTCAGCAAGTGTGTGTACGCGGGAAGTAATGGTGCATGGTGCGTACATCTTAAAGAATGTGGTTTTTAAGAAGAGTTTCTCAGTGATGGTTTGGCATAAATAACAAGTAAGATGGCCTGATGTAAGGTATGCATGTATGGTGTTATTTAGGGTTATAACAGATGCCCCCTAATGTGTGAGGTCAGAAGAGCATATGATGGCCGAAATACATTACAAATCTTCACCAACATACGAAGTGAGTGAGCTTGGGACCAGAGTTCTGGAGGTGCCATCTGCAAAAATAATAATTGTCTCACCGAGGTGGGAATACCCATGCTCGGGATGCAATAAATCATGGCTGCCAATAAAATAAACTGCAAATCCATGTCATATAACTATATAAAGTGTAGCCGCGAGCAATACACAACGGATCTACATCTCAAAATCAAAGATATACATGTATAGTATCCATCTTCAAGAAGCCAATGATGCCTGATGGCTAGAGATGAGGCCTTCAGAGCTCGAGCAACAACTTCAAGATCTTCAAAACTCGGGTAGGAGTTTAATGTTAGTGTACAAATTCACTACCCAGAGGTCTTCGATGACTCGTCGAGGAACATACAAGAGGATCTCGGTGATCAGGCAGAGAACTTCAGTGATTTCGATCAAAGACTTGATTGGACTTTCGGAATGGTCGGGCATGAGGGCAAGAGACAAACTGCAGAGAGGCTGACTCAAGTTGGGTAAAACTTCCCTTGGAAAATAACACGACAGATGATTAGACTCATGCAACATGACTTTGACATAAGTTCATGATGCAGGAGGCAACGCAAACTCTCCATGTGTTTGGAAGAATAACCAAACGGAGGAGGAAACAACTCTATGTAGCGAGAACAACTTCCTAAGGTCATATTAAATCCCAGAGCTTAATGAACAAGCAAAATGATCTACTTTGTCCAAGGGCGACTCATTGTGTTGCCATAAAAAGAAAATAGTTTTCCCATCCTATTTTTGGGGTATATTTGATTTTTTTTGTCTTTTTCAATAATTTTGAAAAGCTTGAAAAAGAATAAAAGAATGTTATGTTACAAAGGAGGAACGAGTGTCGCAAGCATACTAGTTCCAAGCGCAGGGAACATACTAATGCTCAGAGCAAGGAGACATGTGCAGGGAAAAGACACTCGAGAAAATTCCTCCATGGGTCAAGGTGTCAAGACACAAAGGCAAAGTGCTACAAGGCTTGCGTAAAAGACATGCTTCAAAGGTTCAATTGAGAGCAACATGGAGCCGACATTAGGCCAAAGATGCAGAAATGCAAATGTGATTAATAGGACACAATGATAAATCCCTTCAATGTAATTTTAAACGAGACTAGAGAAGGTAAGCTCAGCGGTTTTTCATTTTTAGAGAGTCTGAAGAAGCACAAAAGAAGACTCCACTAGGGTACGGTAGTCTAGTCGGTTCGAAAAAGGGGTAAACTAGCACCAAAAAGACATCTATTCAAAACCATTTTAACGAGTGTGATAAAGACAAGATCACTCAACAATATTTTCAATTTTAAGGAGTCTGAAAAGAGCTTAACTATGGACTTGCTGCCTTTTCTAGATTTAGTCTCCTTAGCCCAAAAAAGTGAAATTTGTTGAGGAGAACTCTCCCGGCGAGAAAAATCTCTTGAGGTGTACCTTTTTCCTCCTTAATCTACATGCCGAAAAAAGGGGTAAACTCATGCCAGTAGATGTTTTTATGAACCAATTAATGAGTGTGAAAGAAAAAGGTCACTCGACGATCTTTTCAATTTTAAGGAGTCTGAAAAGAGCTTAACTATGGACTCCATAGAGTATGTTCTTTTGGACCAGTTTAACGAGTGCGAAGGAACAAGGTCACTCGACTATCTTTTCAATTTTAGGGAGTATGAAAAGAGCTTAACTATGGACTCCATGGGGGTTCTTTTTTTCGTAAATTTAGTCCCTCATGCCCGAAAAAGGGTTAAACTTATACCTGAGAATACTCTTCTAGTGAACCAAAGTTCCTAGAGCATACCTTTGTTCGTAAAATTGACCATCCAGACCGAAAAAAGGGGTAAAATACCGCTGAATAGACGTGCCTTCAAGTTTTAGTTTGGTGAGCGTGATTGACAACAAGATCACTCAATAATCTTTTCATGTTTATAGAGTCTGAAAAGGGCTTAAAAGAAAACTCATTTTCTGGGAGTCCTGAGGGTGAGCTCAAGAGTGATAACATATCATACGTATGAGGCTCAAACTCGTAATCAAGACAAGACTAACAAGGACTCCCAAAACTAAAGTCATTAATGACGACATGGACACCAAAATGCAATCGGGATCTACCTAGGGCATCCAAGTAGAGGTAGGCTCTACCACTAAATTACGACACTTTTAAAGCAACAATGATGGTTCTGTGTCGCAATTCGGTGGGATTGATCCCATGGCAAAGCAGAAAAGACAACTAGATGAAAAAAGTGGAGGTGGAATCCTAGCTTAAATGCAAAAATTTGGAAAAATGACTTTTACCAAAGAATCTTAAAAAGTGACCCATCTCCCAAAAAGTTTTTCAAACCAAAAGTGAAGTGTATCGTAACATCCATTGAGAAACTTCAAGAACCTTGTTGAATGATTTTCAAGCCAGAAAAAACAACAAAAGGGTTCAAAGAAATGACAAAAAGGGCCAAAAAAGTCTATAAATAGAAGCTGGCAGCTCATTATCACCATTGCAAATTGAGATTTGACCAAAAAGCCAAAAACACCCCTTTGCTAAAAGAGTTGATTTCGGGAGCTTTAGAGGATGAAACAAACTTTCGCTCGGACCAAGTAAGTACAAATCAACCCCCCCTGCATTTCACAACTGTTCCCAATACAACCCGCATACACCCTCAAGAACTTTTAAAATATTGAAAATACAAGAGTTAACTCCCCTTTGAACTTGTCATTTTGCAGGATGTATGTCCATTGGAGAGAGAGAGAGCATGAAGACATTGATATGTTAGTCGATGAGGACCCTGCAACTATAGCCACATTGAGGCAATACGGTTTGTGGAAGTTCTACCGATGTCCATTCATGAGGGCACAACCCAGGATGTTGAATGCCTTGGTGGATTATTGGCACTCCGATGCTGAGGCATTTATGCTTGAGGGGTAGTCGTTGACTCCAATGATTGAATGCATTTACTTCTTGAATGGCCTCTCGAGGAGAGGTGAACCAGTCAACCTGTGGAATTTTCCTCCCGGGCCTCATAACATTATCGAGTTGATCGGATTACATTGCGAGGCCGACACTGAGAAAGTAGGTTCTCAGGTGTCAATAAACAAGATCACCGACCTATCACTGAAAGTGATAGTTCTACTTATTGGGTGGATCACTTGATTCACGACCTTACATCGGGCCTCCCAGGAACATATGCATTGTGCAATGCAGTGCTTGAGTGCACGAATATTCGACTGGATCACGACCATGCTAGACTACATGAAGAGACAACTCACCAAGTGTCGTGGGTGGAACAACAAGAACTTTGTATTTGGGACCATTCTGTGCTCATTCTTCTTCTTTGAGAGTACCCAGTCTCAGTCCATGAGAGACAATGCGAGGGCATGAGGCCTCACTCCTAGCAGTGTGTAGATGGGCGGCATTGCTGCCGCGACAGGGGGGAGGAAGGACCATAGAGGCCTTCGACGATACCTTTTTTGACTGGTGGGCACGACAGATTCCGGCGATAGAGGACTACCCCTATGCCGAGATCAAATTTTCCAGGGACCCAGACATGCCCATACCTCTTGGAGTAGAGCGAGGAGAGATAGGTACGTTTGTTTTTAATGTTATTTAATTTTTTGTTTCTTCTTATATATATCATTTTTATGGGAATCAGAGTATCTGACAACTATGTATCTATTTTATGTATAGATGTGGGACTAGTGCATCCAATAGACTTCTTGAGGACCAGGTGGCGTCCTCGACCAAAGGCAGTACCAACCGCATCCATCAGACCAAAAACAACAACAAAAGTAGTAGGGGGACCTCCAGCCAGAGAGGCTAAGAAAGTTTTAAGATGGGTGGAGCAGAACCTCACCGTGCTCACTCGCGCAGTCCCTATGGCAGAGATCAAGGATCTCCCACCATCGATGCAACCTCACGTAGTTGGGGTGCCACAGACCTGGGTCCAACTCTTTCAGCGTTTGGCAAACACCGTGGTTCACTATGGCAGGGCCAATAGGCCCCACCCTTAGCTAGGATGGACCACTTACGTGCCGATAGCAATTTTTGTATATTTTTGAGGGCATAAGCCCCGCGATTTATACTGGACATATTTTTTAAGTGCTTGCGCCCACCTATGTAATCTTATACTTTTGATATGTGTGTGTGTGTGTATTTACATCTTTTATGTCTTATGGGTTACATTTATTTACAAATGTATGTACATGTGTATGTGTATGCTTCTTTATGTGTGTGCAATATGCCAATCTAATACATGATTAGCTAGAGTATCCGTGATTTGATTCAATCTCCTAGGAACATGGATATATGTAATGTAATCAAAGCATCGTTCTAAGAGACATACCCTAAGGAATTGTCGATGTAGAGTAGGATCATAAATGCGGTAAACCCCATTTAATTGGGACACAACCAATTGTTCATCTAAGTAGACCTAGAGGTGAGAGATACCATGCGACAAAGCGCCACGAAGCAACTCTATCACTGTGTTGTACTCGATGACATTGTTTGTGGCGTCACCTAAACAGATACCTTTAGAAGATAGCAACTGGCCTTGAGGTGTGGAGATCACCCAAGCTGCGGAAGCAAGCCTCTGAGTGTGTCAGCTAGCACTGTCCACGAACCCAATGAACACCTCTGATTCAATTGACATTTGCCACAATGAAAAAGATGACATAAAAAACTACACGTCCATAAAACAAAAAGACAAAAATATAACTGTATAAGAAATATACATATGTACAAGAAGTCACCCAAGGCGACTCACCTACGAGTAATACTTCTTGAGGTAGAGCCCATTTCTAGGCTCCACCAGGGCTTTCCTTTCAAAGTCAACCAAATGATAAGCACCCTTATTTAATACTTCCTTCATGATGAAAGGTCCGAACCACATGGGTTTGAACTTGCCTGCCCCCAGGGGATCCTTTTCTTGGTCATAGACCAGGAAAAGGTCACCTTCGAAGAAAATATGAGGATGAACAGAACGATCATATTGACACTTGAATTTTTGTTTGTGAGCCTCGTTAGCCAAATCTGCATCACGACGTTTCTCATCGAGCTGCTTGAGATATAATAAGCGTTCCTCAAGTGATGAATTGTTTGTCAATAACTGTACTGCCAACTTTAGAGATGGGATATGACACTCTATTAGCAACATTGATTCCAGCCTATAAATGAGTTGAAAAGGTGAGAAACTGGTTGCAGTCTTCACAGACGTTCGGTAGGCCCACAATGTCGAGTACAACATCAAATTCCAATTTGACTTGGCCGAATTGATCGTTCGCTGCAGAATAGTCTTGAGGGACTTATTCACAGCTTCCACCTAACCATTTGCTTGTGGGTAGTAGGGTGATGAATGCTCTTGCCTCAACCCAAGATTTGATGTTAACTCAGACATCATTTTGTTATGAAACTGATTACCATGGTTAGTGACAATCTCCCTCGGGATGTCGAACCTTTCTATTATCTGATTGAACAAAAATAGAGTTGTTGCTTCGCCATCATATTTGAACGTTGGCATAGCTTCGACCCACTTAGTGAAGTAGTCTACTGCTACGATGATATAATGGTGGCCCTTGGCTGAAGGGGGGTGGCATGTATTATAATCAATCCCCCACTTAGTGAAGGGGCCAACTGTAACGACGGGAAACATAGGAGCGGGGTGTGCCCTCATCTTCCGAGAGAAGATTTGACAACGGTGGCACTTCTTAACCGATTCAACGCAATCCTTGATTAACATCGACCAAAAGTAACCGGCTCGTAGAATCTTTTGGGATGTTGCCAACCCATAAAAATGACCACCACATGCTTCAGTGTGGCAGTTGTTAAGAATGAGTTCCGCTTCTTCATGAGTGAGACACCGACGAAGGATGCAATCTATACCTTGACGATACAAAGTGTCCTCAAGTATGAGATAGTTTTTTTCCTGATGGAATATACGTCGACGCTCATCATGAGAAGCAAAGGTGGGGCACTTAAAATTTTGGAGATAGACTAGTATATCTCCATACTAGGGGTCTGAAGAGGAAATCAAAAAAAGATCTCCTTTAATCGGTGATTCTTCGGGTGTAACATCACTTGACTCGACCGAAAGTTCTGAGATAAGTTATGCAAAGACCAATGAATTTTAGATTTCAAAGAAACAAAATCGAAGTCAAATTCGTGGAGGATAACAATCCATCTACTGATCTTTCCGCCGATTACACGTCGTGTCAACATGTATTGGAATGGATTCACGACGACAATGACGATGGTCTTGGGAAACATGATATAATGACGAAACTGCTGGACAACATGTACTGCTACCAATGCAAGATTTTCAACGTGGGAGTAGTTGAGTTATAGTCCAACCAGGCCTTGACTCAGGTAATAAATCACATGTTCTTCAAGTAGATCGTCCTCTTGAACCAATACCATACCGATGGTCAATTCTCCTGCGACCAAATACAATAAGAAATATTTGTTATAATTGGGTGGACGAAGTAGAGGGGCAGGCGTGAGGGCACGTTTCAACACTTTGAATGAGTGCTGAGCGGATTCGTCCCGATGGAAAGGGATGCCCTTCTTCAGTAAAGGCATAAACCCTTTAGTGATCTCAGCATAGTTTGCGATAGAACGCCGAAGAAAATTGGCTTTTCCCTCTAAACTCTAAAGTTGAGGGACTGTGCATGGGGGAGGTAATTGAACTACCACCTCAACCTTTAGAGGATCGACCATGATCCCTGTTGTTGAAACTGTTAGCTCCCAAAATGAACCCGTCCCTATGGTTTCATTTTGTGGTGGATAACATGGCTATTGGTAGTTTTCTCAAATTTAGTTTTGAGTTTTTCTAGCTGCAAAACTTAGGTTTTGGTTTTTGTCTTGGAAATAAGATGACCCATAAAGGTCTTCTCTTTAAAATTTTCATAAATTTCTTTCAAAAGCTAACGTGTGTTTAAAATATGAGTGTTAGCTGGTGAAAGTGGCGACTTTCAACAGCTAAAGAGAATCTCTCATGGGTCCAAGCGCTGGTGAAAGTGTTGATTTTCAAAACATCAAAAGAAGCATTGTGAAAGTGAAAGTGAAGACTTTCAACAGCTAAGGATCAGTTCTCACAGGGTGGCGCACTGGTGAAAGTGGTAAGTTTCAACAACTAAGGATCAGTTCTCACAGGGCGACGCGCTGGTGAAAGCGGTAAGTTTCAACAGCTAAGGGGCGTTTTCCACGGGCCGTTGGCTGGAGAAAGCGGGAATCACGTGCGCTTATCCACGTTTCAAAAATAAAATGATGATACGATCATCCCACGTCATGCAAATCCAGAATGATGCGCTGGTGAAAGTGGGTAATGATAGAAACTTGAGTTCCACGTCCAAGTCGGATTACAAATCAGATTTGGTTCAGAAACTCATGCTCCACAATCATGGCGTCGGGGATGGCAAGTTCAAATTCATTAGCGCAGGTACAGAAGCTGTACTGCCGGGCTGACAACACCAAATAAGATAATTACTTCCCTATCACGCGTCGCTCACGAATGTTGGTTAAGTTTCTAATGTTGAAAAAACAGAGTCGACTCCCGAGTTCTTTCAACAATGCAAGACCTCGGCCCGAATATCAATTTCCTATGTTGTGTATGCAGAATCGTTTGAGATTTTGGGTGACAGAATGGCAAGGAGACACAGTGGTTCTCTACTCAGAAAAGAGATGGACAACCTATCTTTTTTACAGACACATCCAGAAGTCTAGAAACATTTCTCAAATGCAGGGTGTATTGAATTCGTTGAGAGGTTGCAAAATGGTTTCCACCAGTCGACAGCAGAAGCTTTTGCCAAAACCTTCGACGGGAATAAGGCTCATGTTGGGTCCTTGGAGATCTTAGTAGATGAAGCCGCCATAGCTGCAACGACCAGCCTACCAAGATTGGGCCAGAGTTGGTTCAAAACCACTGCCACCAAAAACTTAAATTTCAGAGCCTATTTGAAAGAAGAGTTCAGACACA
>ML829154.1:0-11007 GCA_009831015.1 Picea engelmannii | reverse complement strand
GACTGTTTGAGAGATGCACGCCCAATTCTGGACCCCCCCCGTTAAAGGCAGAATGGCAAGGGGGCTCCAGAATGAAACCTCAGCTGCAGATCTAGGCAGGCAGATCTTGGCCGTCCAAAAATGCCTGCTCATTAAAATGACACACCCACCCTCTAAACTTTGGGGAAAATGGGTTTTCCGAATCTCTTTCTTCGCCCAAGGGGACGCTTTTTTCAGGACAGTACTTCATACATGATTATGTGCTAACATTAGGCTCCATGGGGGATGACATGCCCCCTGCGGGCTACCGAGAACTCTTTTGTAGCTTTAGTGCCTTGCTGTTGGGCTATGGAGTCATTATTTAAAACTTAAAGATGAAAGAAAGACAATATATACAACCACAGGAGAGCCATGTGCGGCTCAAGAAAAACATCTTTTCAGGAAATGCCCATTCACAGGGCCATTGAAAACTTCCTGATCCTTCGAATCTCGCAACCTATAGGTATTATTTGAAAATACATCCAAGATTTTGAAGGGCCCGACCCATAGGGCTTCAAATTTGCCGTGTTTTCCCTTTTCTTGTTTAGGAGCATCCCATTTCAGTACCAGGTCTCCTATCTGAAACTCTTCCTTCCTGGCCTTTTTGTCAAAAGCCTGCTTCATCTTCTGCTGATGGTCCTGAATTCTGTTCATTACCTGCACTCTAGCCTGCTGGACCTCTACTAGTTGATAAATTCTTCTGATCATATCATCAGGCTCTTCTTGATAATCCTGGAAGAAATTTTCTAGAGGAATGGCTAGCTAAGAAGGGAAAACAACTTCTGCTCCATAAACCAATTGGAAAGGGGAGATGCCTATGGATCTCTTTGTGGTCACTCGATCAGCCCATAGAGCGAATTTCAACTTTGAATCCCAGGCCTTTTTGTTGTCCTCCAACAATCTTTTGATAATCCTTATCAGGATTTTGTTGGAGGATTCTGCTAAACCATTGCCTTGGGGATAATATGGTGTGGAGTGAATCGGTTTGATCCTGAATTGCTCACAGAACTTGGCTAACGACTCAGCCTTGAAAGAGGCTGCGTTATCAGTGACAATTTTTCTTGGGCAACCGAATCTTGTGATGAGGTCCTCCATGAATCTAATCATTACCTTGTGGGAAGCACTCCTGGTGGGAATAACTTCTATCCACTTAGTAAAGAAATCCGTGGCAGTTAGGATCCATCTTTGTTGCCCACTGGAAGTAGGGTGGATTTCTCTAATAAAGTCTAGGCCCCATTGCTGGGAAGGTCCCGAAACAATTACAGGCTTTAAAGGCAGAGATTTAAGTTGTTGCTTTCCTGAAAATCTTTGGCATTTGATGCAGGCTCCGACCTTTTTGCAGACGTCAGTGAATAAGGTAGGCTAGTAGTACCCAGCGCTAAGGATTTTGTAGGCTGTATTCTTCCAGAAATGATGCCCTCCACATAGGTTGCTGTGAAATTCAACAATGATCCTCTCAGCCTCTTGTGGATTCATACATTTCAAAAGCACCCCCAGGGGGTCTTTCCAATATAAAACTTGATCGACAAGGCAATATCTGACTGCTTTGAACTTCAGAGCTCTTACCTTGTTTCTTTGTAGGCCATCTGGAGGCCGCAACTCCATCAGAAAATATATGGCATCCTTATACCAAGGACATCGAGCCAACGAGGGTTCTGCTTGAGGGTCTACATCAGACGACTGATCCTGCTGATTTCCTGAGCATTCATTGATGAAACCTACCCCCAAAGCTTTGCAATTTGCTTCAGCCAACAACTTGGCTAAACCTTGACATTTGATTAATTTGGTAGGTCTTATTTCCAAGTCAAACTGAAGGATCTTGGCTATTCACTTACTCCTCCTCCCGTCTATATCAGGATGAATAAGAATGTCCTTAACAGCGGCAGAGGGGACATAGGCAATGATCTTCGACTGCAGGACATAGGTTCTAAAGGCTTTGAGAGCCTTTACCAGGGCATAGGCCTACTTCTCCATAATGTCGTACCTGACGTTGACATCCCTTAGAGATCTGCTAAAATAGGCAATAGGCTACTCTTGCCCGACATTGTTTGTCTGTAATAAAACAACAACCACCGTGTCAGATGAGGCAAAGGAGAAAATAAGGAAATCCTTTGAGTAATCGGGACTGATAAGAACTGGAGCTTCTGTTAAGGCCTTCTTTATCTGCTGAAAGGAATTTCGAGCTTTAGCGGTCCATCTCACTTCATTTTCCTTTCTCAACATGGTTGTTATAAGCTTTACCACCTCAACAAAGTTAGAAACAAACCTCCTTAGAAAATTAATCTTACCAAGGAAAGACTGGACTTCTTTCCTGGATCTTGGGATTGCCAATGCTTGGATTGCTTCAACTCTGCTAGGATAAATTTTGACTCCTTCTGCTGATACTATGTGGCCCAGTAACTTTCCCTCCTTCATGGCGAACAAAGATTTTTTGGGATTCAATGAAAGGCCAAAACTCCTGTAGTTCAGAAAAACTTTCCTGAGATGACAACAATGTTCTTTATCAAATTTGGAAAAGACTGTTATGTCATCCAGATAGATGACCACAAACTTATCCTTTTCCCCAATGAAATCTATGTCCATGGCATGTTGAAACGTTGCCCCTGCATTCATCAACCCAAAAGGCATTTTAGCATACATGAATGTGCCCCATGGAGTGGTAAATGCCATATTTTCCCTGTCCTCAGGCAGAACAGAGATTTGATTGTAGCCAGAGAAGCCATCAATCATGGAAATCCTGGATGCTCCTGTTACCCTCTGCAATATATGTTCCATCTTTGGTAATGGGTAATTGTCCTTTCGTGAGCTCCTGTTCAGGTTTCTAAAATCTACACAGAGTCTAATTTCTCCATCCTTATTCCTTACAGGGACCAAGTTGGCCACCCACTCTGAATATCTCAATGGCACGATGATCTGGGCATGTAGCAACTTCTTCACTTCTCTCTCCATGATAGGTAACAACATAGGATTGATCTATCTTAGCTTCTGCCTAAATGGCTTCGCCTCCTTTTTCAACGAGATTTTATGCTCAATGATGGAAGTGTCATAAGTTTTGAGATCTTCATAGGTCCATGTGAAAACATCAACAAACTCCCTCAATAGTTCAGCGTATTCAACCCTCTGTTCCTTCGTCAGATTCCTTGACAATCTGACAAACTTGGGTTCATTCTTGGTGCCAATGTTGCACTGATTTGTATCAACATCATCCTCTGATATTTTCCCTTTTAATGCCACATTATTCCTATCAAAGAGCCTTTCCAAAGGAACCAGTCCCCTTGGAATATGATTCTTGGGCAGCTGCACAATGTCATGCTCTACAATCTTACTCAGAAAATTTTCACCATAAAGATTTTCTTCAGAAACAGAGTCTTGGTCAATATGTATCTCTGAAAATTCTTCCACAGTATCTGTTGACACTTGGAACTGAATTTGGGTTGCATGCAAATCAATCCCGAGGCAACCTCAAACCACTTTGGATTGGAAGCTGCCCCTCCCAACCCGAGAGGGATCTCTCGGATAATGTCACAATATGATCTTATGCAAGCATAAAATGGTGGGCAGATTTATGGGTAAATGATAGTTTTGGATTTTTAAAGTTTGGGGGTTGGATCAGGGAAATAGTCCATTGGGCATGGAGTCAAGTGAAAACTGAAGAAAGGAGATAGTAGCAGTGATCATATAACTTGCGGAAAATGAGGCAAAGTAAGTCTATCTTTCAGTAATTGATAATCATGATGCTGTAGCAGAAAAAGAAAAGAAAAGGCCATCACAGTGAAAGCATCTATCAAGGATAAATTTTCACTACAACTTTAGAGGAAAACAAACGAAGGCTGATAACTAGATGCAGAGCACTTATCTTGAGCGAATTCTGACCAGTCACCATAGAAACACAACACATATATATCAACTGTGTGTAAGGAGAATATAAAATGAATTCCAAACAAATTTTAACACAGCTGAAAGAGGAAGAGATAAAAAATATGATAATGACAACAGGGAGAACATACTGAAAGAATCGGCCGTGATGAATCTCATAGTCTCAAGTAAATATGTCTTTTGTATTACTCCATTCTGGTTTACAAATTAACTCGGCTTACAAAAAGAGCCCCTCTTCAAAGAGGTTTCCCCCCCAGCCCCCCTCCCTCTTGTCAGCTTCCTCCAACAATTATTTAACTACTTGCACCCTCCCGATCCGTTACATAACTCAGTGTTTACAGGGAATAATCTAAAAGAAATCTCTTTTGTTTCGAGAAGTATGGAAACGGTTCACTTTCATGGAATTCTGCAACTGCCAGATGCTCTGCCAGCTTCTTTAAACCATTACTAATCATTTTGACAAGTGGTATATGGATGATCGCTTTGTATGGTTTAACTTTAATGCAGAGTTCTCATCACTTTACAAAGCGTTTGGAGGTTATTATAATGGAAATGCACACTGTAAAAAACAATAAATTCACTCGAATCCAATTTCATCTTCGTAACTTCTGCAATGGAAATGATCACTGTGGGCACCCATATATGAGTTCGATTGGCTTGGAGTTAGTTGTAATTATCGAAATAAGACTTTTTCATGTTCCACAAAGGGATATGGACACTATTGAAGTGAAGGCGTGACCTAGAAACAACATTAGGGCGTAAGAGAACACAATCATTCATGTAATGGTTTCCTGCAAAGACTGGCATTTTCGAGAGGTTCACTCTTCAAAATAAACACCTGTGCGTGTCGTGGCGATCGATTTATGAATTTGACAGTTCAACTGGTAAAACTAATTTTGGAAATGGCATCTGTTATACTTAGCATTGTCTATGCTCAGACAGATGGTGCATTTCTGGTCTTCACGTGGATTCGGTCTTTGGATCTTGTGTGAGTCATAACATTCGGCGCAAGGTGACATTTGAACAACCGATTCATTTTTTCCATCTATAGCATAAACTCATAGAAATTCTAAGTGGCTTCTGGTGTTGTTCATATAATTTGAGTCACCTCATTGTTGAACTTGACGCAGTATTTTTCAAGACTATAAGTTGCATGGTAACTCTCCTGTAGGAATTCACGTTCACACTCCTCCGAATACTATCAAAATGAGTGGCCAACAATGGCTTCCCACACAAAATGGTCTCCAGGACCGTATGGTCAAGTCCCCGAGACCTCAGCGTAAGATTCACAAATATATCCAAAGCATTATAGAATTCCCCGAGCTGAGACGAGCTTAGCGAACCCAAAACCTTAACATTAGGCCCGAGCTCTTTGTACCTAGCTTCCCAAGGCCCGTTCTCCGCAATCGAAACGTATATATCTTCATTCTCTATCATGGTAAAAAAATCCTTAAGAACCTTAAAATCCAGCGGGTAGCCCTTGTCCTTGACCAGCCTTTTGGCCATCCCCATAACAAGTTTGGCCTCCAAAGGCACATTGTATCTCAGACGAAACCCTCGGCCCAGGTTGATGTCGGGTTTGAATCGGGCCTCATCGACACCGTTCACTATGATATGAAAATTCTCCAATGGTAACATGTACACGGTCCTCAGCATGTCCCCGACATAGTCGCTGGTTGCGATATGGTGTCTATAGTCGGGAAAGAATCAGATCTCGCCGACAACCCTCAGAACCCGCTCGCGTAGAGCCCTGTCGAGTGTCGGTGGCCGGGGTTCCTGCTGAGTTCCTGCAAGATGTCGGAATGGATGATCTCATACCCAATTCCATGCTAACTCGACACCATGTTGCTCAAGTTCCGGGCCTTGTGATGATCCAGGCAAACACTCTCGGTGTGTACGATGTCGAATCCTTTGTCTAGGATCCTGTTCACTTTCTAAAATTGCTCCCAAGCTTCATTCCTGTTGCTTCGGTGAAAGTGCATAAAATCATCTTCTTTCTTGTCTTTGACCTTGGACCCTACGGTGAACACATGCACAACATGGCCTCGCCTCGCGAGGGCCCAGTGCAAAGTCTGAGCATGGCGTTCCAGCCCCCCAGCCATGTCCTTGGCCGGCCATTTCTTCACGAGTAGGGCGATGTTGAGGCGTTTTTGTGGTGGGTTTGGGTCGAAAGTGAGCTCGTTCCATGAAGTTTCGAGTAGACGAAGAGCCCCAGAGTAGGGAGCTAGTCTGTCAGGATCCTGAGATCCTGGTTTTGGGATACTAGAGATGTTGTTCATTGTAGAGTGATTAAGAAGATCTGTGATGCAGATTAGTAGTGAAGTGTAGACGATCACCAAAGAGATGAGAAAAAATCTCTAGAGGAAGTACCAGGAACAAAAGAGTTTCTTCAACATACATTGATCCCATGCACATCACCGCATGATACTTTCCTGACTTCCCCAGTGTTTTGGAAACTAAGGGAATCTCAAAGCTTCCTGGCACTCGAATTACATCAATATCTTCCTCTCTGACAGAATGTCTTATGAAAGCTTCCAAAGCACCCTCAACAAGGTGTTTAGTTACAATTTCATTGAAACGAGTAGAAACCACAGCAAGATGAAGGCCCTATGTTTTTGTAATGGATCCCATCAACAATTGAGCAGCAACAGAGACAGTAAACGTATTGGATTTACTTCTCCATCGGTTTGCATTGCTATCAAAATCTGAGCGTAGTGGAGTGACTTGAATGTTATAAGCTTTGTTGGATACTGTTGTTAAATTTGGGCGAAAGTGCCTAAGTAAGTTCATAAATTTTCAATATTTGTTACAACAGTATCCAAGAATCTTTTGATCTCAAGATCATCCTCGAACACCTTCCAATGTTTGACATTATCAAGTATGGAGGGCCTGTATTTTACTTTTACATCATATCTGAATTTGGGTGGCAAGGGCACTTTGAAATTGCTTGCTGATGTAGCCAAAGAATCTGCCACTATGTTCTTCTCTCTTGAGACGAAAGAAATGTTAAAGGCTGAGAAGAAACTGTCGATTAGGTCCCATACCTCATTTCTGTAACTCTTGAGTCGAGGGTGCTTGGCCTGATAAGTGTTTATGATTTGCTGGACTATCAATTCTGCATCTCCAAACACTGCTACCTCCTGAATTCTCATTCCCTTTGCAACTCTTAATCCTAGAACAAGAGCTTCATATTTTTCCACATTGTTGGTTGTTTCAAATTCTAGCTTGTATGACAGAGATATGGTTTCCTGAGCAGGTGACACAAAAAATACTCCGGCACTAGCGCCTTCCCTGGAAGAGGCTCCATCAAAAAACATTTTTCAGATGGAGGTGATGGGGGAAGAAAATTCATGAGAAGCGGTGGGATGCTTTCTGAGTTTTAGAAGAGGCTCAGGAGCATTAGTGAGTTGTAGTAAACTGGAACCTAAATCAGTGTCAAGGGCAAAGATAGGATGGTTGGTAGGATTGGCTTCATCACTAATTATATAGGCCAATTGGGCTTCTCTATATAGTCTCGTATGTTCCCCTCCGAACACTGGAATAGTAGCATAGGTTAGGTCCATCTGTAGAGTTCCCCCCATTATTTTTATCCAAGATCTCGATAACAACATACCAAACTTGGGGGGGACATTAGCCACTACAATGTCCATGACCACACTTTTCATGGGCAATTGAAACAAGGTCACGACTAGGTCTTTGATGACTCCTAAGCATTGAACTTTCCTGGATTCAAAGGAATAGAGGTCATGATAGGCTCCGGTGACTTCTAGTCCTAATTCTTCCATGACAGTTTTGGGCATAAGGTTGTGAGAAGCCCCTGAATCCATCAAACAGTTGTGCAGTACCTTGTCATGTATGTTCAAGGACGTGTAGAAGGGAGGGGATGAATCATTCATGTCTTCTACCATAGGACCTAGAATGACTGGAGTCTTTTCATCTTGCAAATTGATGGAGTCTATGGGATGGCATGAGGCTTCAGATTGTAATAGCTCGAAGAGGCGTTTTTTGAACACTTCATGTTTGATTAGTTCAGAGAGGGGCACATGGATTCTAATTTTCTGAATTTCATGCTCAAAGTTAAAAGATGATGTAAGCTTTGGGATTTCCCTTACTTCAGGAACATGACTCTAGACTATTGGAGAGAGGGGTTGGGCCTTCTTACCTTCGTTGTTGTCTGCTACTTCATTATCCAGTTTCTCTGTTTTAGTGAACTGCTCAAGAACATCAGGTTGGCTTTTTCTTGGATCTCAAGTTATACCTACTTTGGCTGCTGCTAGCCTTGTCTCCCTTGCTAAGTTCATTTAGCTGACTGTCCATGAGAGATTCCTCATATCCTGATTGAGTGAGATGAGGAAAAGGAGGAATTTCTCCGAAGCAGTGGATTTTGGGATCAAGCCTGTTTGTTTCCCCTTCTTCCTCATCAGCCACAAAATTATTTTAAAGAGGGGCCTGAATTTTCTGGTCTTCTCTATCTCTTCCTCTCTGGTCTCTTTGCATAGTCAGGGGTGAAATATTGTTTGGCCTCCTGAAGCTTCCTTTGTTTTTGTCATTTTGAGGATTTCTGTATGCCTACTTCCCCTCCACCTTCATTTTCTCCATCTCTGCAGACATAGACTTCACTATCTTGGTCAGTTCATCCACTTGAGGGTGAGGCACAGAGGTGCCAGAAGTTGAGGCTTCATATCTTCCCTTTCTCCTGTCTACATCAGTCTTATTCCTCAGTCTATCAACTGCCAATACATTAGATTCCACATCTATGGTCTCATCTTGCATTTGAGCTAGGGAAGTAGCTCTTCTTTCTCCCAATAGAAGACAGAAGTCAGGGTCGAATGCACTAGCATAAGAAATTTTGGCAGAGGCCTCTATGGGATTTATCTTAGCAGGGATCTTATTATACATCTTATTGAATCTTTTTGAGAAATCTGAGACAGACTCTCCTCCGATTTTCTTCAAAGACCCGAATTTTGTCATGTAATACATGAAATACTTCTTATCTCCCCACTGCCTCAGGAAAGCACTATCTAGAGCTTCAATCCTAGCAATAGATACGGGGGCCAATCTCCTAAACCACTTCCTCACCTCGTCGTCCAGGCTCTGGATGAAGACTCTCATCTAGACATCTTCATTTTCAATGTTCAAGTTGTCTGCATAACTGTAGAAAGAATCCAGGTGGTCTTCCGCAGTTATGTCCTCTTCCCTAGTGAACTTGGGCATATTTTTCAGGTAATCTCCAATAGGGAGAGGATTCACAAGTTGAGGTAGGGTTAAGGGAGCATATCTGGCAGCTACTATGGCGTCCATTCTATTTAGATATTTAGAGGGGGATTAGCACCAACCATAGGGACAACAGGTGTGGGGGAACCAGGAGGAGATGAGGTTTGAAGCGGAAAGATAGGAGCTAAGCTTACAGAATGGGAGGGGAACTACAAAAAATCTAGAGAATAGGCTTGCGGGATCAAAGGCACAGAAATTTCCCTTCCCTCAACAACAGTAATAATAGGAGGAGGGGTAGTAAAACTCGGGGTAGGAGAATGTGCAGAGGCGCTGGGTCTGAACTAGGGTACCACCTCGGGGGAAAGGGGAGTGACAAGAGTTTCTCCTACTAATTCAAGACCAGGAGGAGAAAATCCAGCAGGAACACTCCCGAAGTTTAGACTACAAGAAAATCCGATAGAAGGTACTAAAACAGGATGAAATGAAGGGGTTGGAGTTTCTACAAAATCATGAAAATCGCCAGAAATACCTGTTTTAGCAGTAGAAGTACCACCTTCAAAGGACTTTCCCTTTCTGATAATCTTCTCTGGGTCAGCTTCAGGTGGTGCTAACGACAACTGAGGAGTAGACCTTGTGTGTCTGCCTCTAGAAGCCACGACTGAAACAATGGAGTCGCTTATGGGTTGGCATCAATGGAGTCGCCCAACGGTGTCGCGTCAGTGGAGTCACCAGGTGCACAGTAGCAATATTGATTGCTATGATATCTGATGCACCTTCAAAATCAGTTAATTGTTGCCATTCAATCCCGGGGAAAATATTCAACTTCGTCCCCGACAACGGCGCTAGAAATGTTATCATTAGAAGTCACTCCTGGATTGCGATAGGAGAAGAGCCCAACGCCCATCAATTTATGTCACAAATAAATTTAATGGGTGATCAAATGGGTAGAGACCCAGGAAGGTATCACTCTAACTCAGGGACCAGGCCTGGTATGTAAAGAACAAGAGGTCTTGATCTAACTTCCGTCAGTGAATTGATTGTAAAATCGGCAGGTGGAAGACTTGGTGAGATGAGTGAGCAAGACTGCCTCGGGCATCAGGCCTTCAGTAGTTTGAAGAAGAAAAACTCAGAATGCAAGATCCTCTTGGTTCTAAGTTTCAGGGAACTAAAGGGTGACTTGATTGGACCCTCCAATTCCAAATCATTCAGCGTTGAGAAAATACAAGAACTGATTAGAAACAATGCAACTATTACAGTGATCCAACCTACATCATCCGATAACAGTGCAACTCGACTGGATCCTCTAATTCTGAGCTGTTCTAACACAGTGTAAACAAAGAGATGGAAAGAAGTTGACATTCATAAGGAAATAAGTCTCAAGTTCCAATACATAACCAGAGCAACCAATGCTTTGTTAAAACTTTACAATTGGGAGCCTAGCTCAACCATCGATAGATTACAAAAATGGCGAAAACGCCTACATATACTCAAAACAAAGCAACAACAGTGAAAACAAGACACTGCATTAAAAAAATTACGTCTGCATGTCTTCTGGCAGTCTGTGCATGCAGACTCTGGACGATCGTGCACTTATGACAGCCGCAATCGGACTCCTGACTGTCCTGCAGATGAATCGACATGATTTTAATCCTTTGCCGGACTTTCTATTTATGGCGGAGACGATGTCTAACCACCTCCAACAACTTCAATACGTGATTTATTGGGATTAGGAACAATCCGAGTCAACTCTGCCCTCTGGGACGTAGAGGTCTTCTCATGGTGCCACCTGGATCATCTGAATGGTCTAATGGATAGGTCGTGGAGGATCTGGCATGCTTGGCGTGGAAAGGGGAAAGGGAGTGATCATGGAAACAACAGGGGTGAGACACATGGCAAGAA
>ML829152.1:58534-71731 GCA_009831015.1 Picea engelmannii | reverse complement strand
TATCCTTTTTTTCTGCACCTATCTCCTCAATACGAGAGTATGAGGATCTTCTTCTTCTGATTCTTGTTCTTCTGTAGAGTCTGATTCATCATCCTTTGGCTCAAACTCTATTTTCTCTGGTTCTTCCTTACTTCGGGTGACTTCCTGTTTGAAAACATCCTTCATTTCTCTAAATACCACATCTCAACTATACACAACCTTCTTAGTTTTTGAATTCCAAAGTTTATAACCTTTGATACCATCTTTATACTCAATAAAGATACACTTTTCAACCTTTTTATCTATCTTACTCATGTTTTCCTTTGGAACATGAACATAGGCCTCACAACCAAATACCTTGAGATGTGTGAGAGAAGGTTTATTACCAATCCATACCTCTTGTGGAGTCTTGTCATCCAGTGTTGATGAGGGTGATTTGTTGACCAGGTAACATGCAATACCCACTACCTTTGCCCAAAATTCTTTCCCTAACGCAACACCACTGAGCATGCACCTTCCTTTTTCCATCAACTGCATGTTCATATTTTCTACAACTCCATTCTGATGAGGTGTATATGGATTATTCTTCTACCTTTCTATACTGCACTTCTTACAGAATTCTTCAAATTCATTCCCACAAAATTCTCCACCATTATCTGTCCTTAGCACCTTAATTGGTTTCTCTATTTGATTCTCAACAAGAGCCTTAAACTCTTTAAACCTATCAAAGACTTCATATTTCTTCTTGAGTAAATATATCCAAGTATTCCTCAAGAAGTCATCTATAAATGAGACATAGTACACAATTTTTCCCAATGATGGAATCGACACAGGTCCAAACACATCACTATGCACTAGTTGTAAAATTCCTTCTGCCCTCGTTGCACAAGAGGGGAATCTTACTCGATTTTTCTTCGCATATACACAATGTTCACA
This sequence comes from Picea engelmannii, assembly GCA_009831015.1. Classification (NCBI taxonomy): domain Eukaryota; kingdom Viridiplantae; phylum Streptophyta; class Pinopsida; order Pinales; family Pinaceae; genus Picea; species Picea engelmannii. The sequence goes on along the minus strand of ML829152.1, from coordinate 70,816 downwards.
GAAATAAAAATCCAGAGAGAAGTTAGACATACCTTCAACCATACCTTTAACATGTAGTAGTCAAAGACCCTTCTCTCCGATATGCCCCAGTCTTTGATGCCACAACATAACCTTTTCTCCAGAGATCGTAGGTTTTTTTTCTTTTTCTACCCCAATATCAGGAAAAATGGAACTATTACACCCATCACTAATAGTGCTTCCTTGCATCTTATACAAATTTCCAATCCAAAATCCCTTCATAAGCACCATTGCTCCTCGAACCATCCTGCAGGTTTATTTTTCAAATATCGTTTTTACCCTTGCATTGTCCATTTTTCTTACATAAATCAAATTTCTGGCCAATCTTGGGATGTGAAGAACACTAGGTAGTCTTCTAATCCTTACATATATGAGCCTCAAATTGACTTTTCCTTGTCCTATGATTATGGTTGTCGAGTCATCACCTAGGAAAACATTACCTCAATCATACCTTTAATATTCATAAAACCACTCCTTGTGGAGAGTCATATGAAAGGATGTGCTCGAGTCAACCAACCATGCCTCATGATATGCATGTGTGCTTGAAGAAGCCAAGTACACATCCCCTCCTTCTTCCTTGCAGGTATTTTCTTCTATAGAGGGAGCACTTTCAAATCCCTTCACTTTCTCAATGCTTTTGGATCTACAATGCTTCTTGAAGTGCCCATGTTTTCCACATCTCCAACATACATTTGAAAAATTTATGGGAGATTTAGATCTACCCTTAGACTTATATCTCCCACCTAAGGACTTAGATATATTTCTATCCTAAGAGTTTCCTCTTGCAAATAATGCATCTGTGCTATGTCCTTCCATGTTATTCAATCTCATCTCCTCCGACAACAAGGATGAGACCATATCATCAAAACTCAAGGTAGTTGTATTACTACCTATGGCCACAATCGGACTATCCCAGGAGTCTGGTAAAGAGCACCATAAACTGATATGATTATCTTCATTTGAAGTTTTAATCTCAATAGATAATAATTGAATTACCACAGTATTGAAAGCGTTCAGATGCTCTGTCACATAGTCTCCATCTCTCATCCTTAGGTTATCGGCTTCTTCTATAGGAACAATTTATTTTCCAGGGACTTAGACTGATACAAGTTCCCAACTTTTTCCACAACTCCTTGGTTGTAGCTTCCCCTGACACATTCAATAATACTGAATCCGAGAGACACAATCAGATTGTGATCTTCACCTTCTGATCCAACTTTTTCCAGTCATCTGCTGACATTCATGCAGGTACAATACCTAGATCCACCATTACCCACTGATCTATTTCTACCAATAGATCTTCCATATTGAGCTTCCATATCTCAAAACTTTTCCCATCAAATTTCTTGATCTCTATTTTCAAACTGCTCGCCATTTCTTTTCACTTGAAGAATCAATACCGCATATCCCACTGTAACAAGGCTTATCACAGTCCTGAGCTAAACTAATGACCATAAAGGGGTCCCCTTGAATCTAATAATTGGTCTAATACCAAATGTATATTTTAACCTTGTACAATATTTTATTGCAAACATATTTTCAATAAAAGAACAGAAAAAATACAGTGGAAAATACACACATAACACATATATTTTTCCCTTGGAAATCCAAACTGGGAAAACCAACATATTCTATATTCATTCACATCATATATTGTCTACAATACAATATACATATAGGATCCAACAACATCCAAAACCCTAATCCAATGACCTGGATTAGTCAACAACCCTAATTCCTTAACCATAAATAGAAAACCATCGACGAAAAAACCTTGTGTCGAAAAACTGCCCAAAAATGGAAACAAAAACCGAGGACCGCCCAAAAATAGACACAAAAATCGAGATTTTTTTTTTATGGGGGCACTATCCTAGAACCCCTGCACAGGGGGAGGATCCCCCCTCTTACCCCCTTGCATGCTCGATGAAATGTAGACACTACTTCTAGTTGTGCAAATAATATAACACATATCCAACACCTAAAAGATATGTAGTGATTGTAGGTGGTCATTGGCCATACACCGCTTCATATGGGGTCATTTTAGTGGCGACATGATATGAAGTATTGTACCACCATTCTTCCAAGGGAACCCATTGCACCCATTGGTTTTGTTTGTGAGAAGAAAAACATCACAAGTAGGTTTCCAAACATTTGTTGACCACTTCCGTTTGTTCGTCGAACTAGGGGTGATAAGCGGTATTCATGTTCAGTTGGGTGCCCTGCAATTGAAACAAGTCTTGCCAAAATGTGCTAGTGAAATTCGGGTCACGATCAGACACAATAGAGGTGGGAACCCCATGCAACTTGAAAATATAATCAAGGAAAACATGTACTACCAGTGCCTGTGTTAAAGGGTGGGGTAATGCACAAAACTGAGCATACTTGGAGAGGCGATCAACCACCACCATGATGACTAACTTGTTCCTAGATTTGGGGAGTCCCACTATAAAGTCCATGGATTATAAAGTCCACATATAATATTGAATGGGTATGGATTATGGAGCTCCTAGAGACTTGATGGTTTCACCTTTATTGCGTTGGCATACCTCGCATTCTGTGACAAAGAGAAGGATTTCCTTCTTCATGCATTCCTAGAAAAAAGAACGAAGAGCATGAGCATAGGTATTTTGGAAGCCAAAGTTTCCCACAATACAAGATGAGTGAAAATAATTTAAGAGCCTCGGCTTGAGGGTTGAAGATGGCGACATAACTGGACGATCCTTATACCTAAGAATATTGTCTTTCCAAGTGTATATGAGGGGAGGATTAGGGTCCTCTTGAAGTCGATGAATTAGCCTAGACATAGTAGGGTGTGTTAGCCACTCTTGTCGTAATTCCTCAATCCAATCTAGAATCGGTAAGGATAAAGAAAAGAAGGATCCATCCTCCTCATGTTTTCATGACAAGGAATCCACCACTATATTTTATGTGCTCATTTAATATATTATTTCATAATCATAACCCAATATTTTGGTCAACCACTTGTTCTATTCTAGGGAGGATAACCACTGCTCTAAAAAATACTTCAGACTATGGTGATTTGTTTTGATTTGAAAAAGGAATCCCAAAAGATATGTCCACCACATGTGCACCACATGGATAATGGCCATCATTTCCTTTTCATACTTAGATCTTCCCAAATTACGGCCACTCAACGCCTGGATAATAAAGGCCATAGGTTGACCATCTTGTGTGAGAATTGTGCCAATACCAATGTCAAAAGCATCTGATTCTACCACAAATTGTTTTTTGAAGTCAGGAGTTGCTAAGAATGTAGTGCACATGGCCCACTTTAAATATGTGAAGGATTTCTCGACGACAAGTGTCCAATGAAATGCATTCTTATTAAGAAGGTTGGTCAAGGGATTAACAATTTTTCCACAATGGTGTACAAAATTCTTGTAATATCCTGTGAGACTGAGGAAACCCATGAGGCTCTTTAAGGTCATGGGTCGCGGACAATCCTGCATAGCTTCTATCTTTTTAGGGTCCACTCTTACTGTTAGGGTCCTAACCCACACATAGGTAGAACAATATATTCGGATGCAATAAAGGTCAATATTAATAAGGCCTTTCAATAAAATAGAATAAGGTGGATGTAAGAAGACCTAATAGAAGCTTTCGCTTCTAGAAGGATCTTCCTCTATATGCTTCTTTTTAGTATAAATAGGAATCGAGGGTATGATAACCCTAGCTTGGATATTATTGTAATAGAGATCTTCTCAACTATAGGTTTCCCCCTCGAAGAGGCCTGTGAACATTGCTTTCAGATTCAAAGTGTTATTTATGTTATTATTCTCTTATCATTTCAGTGTTATTGTGGTGAATGTTCTGGTTATATTGTTATTATTTTGACATTTCTAACATTTTATTTATGTTCTGCATACATTTTATATCTATTATATTACAAGTGGTATCAGAGCACTTTCCTCGGCAGAAAGTGTGGGTTAATTTTTTTTTCAGGGTAGAGACATATTCTGGTGTCTTTAAGTGACATAGATCTATCGTTATGCGCATAAACCCGTGGTTGAGGGATTCATACACGCAGGAAATACAACTCGTACTTAAGCGCACATTTGTTGGCCACCCTTGTAACCCTTGTTGGTACCTCTTCAAGTGGTAGCGCATCAGACAACACCTGTGTATGGATCAACCTAGATTACCTGAATCCCTCTTTAGATAAACCAATCGGTCACCTGATTGCTATAGTGTTAGTGAGAGAAACACTCGGGAAGATACTCTCCAGTACCTGGGTAGTTGGGTAGTACGGCTAAGGGTACGGTCTATCTTCCTTAGTTAGTGCCCTGAGATATTGGGCCGAGTACTACTATTGGACCTCGTACGTATATCTGAGAGCTATAACATGTATATCAGAGAGTTGTAGCATAGGGTAAACCCTTGTCTGTATAACCCTTGAATACTTAACCCTTGGGGACAGAAACATAAACAAATTAAAACAAACAAGATCTATTGTCGTGAAACTTTGTTCGGGTTTCCAAGTAAATACACATTTCTTTCTGGTTAATCATTTGGGCATTTCCTCTCTGTAGTATTCTTTAGACTAGAGTCTAACTCCGCAGGTGTAAAAAAAAAAATATCTGGAATTTGTTTCACCATTATTTGAGACCTATTCCATTGGATTCATCTCTTCGCCCTTATCACATTCATCCATATCATTTTTTGGAAAAAAATTTGACCTCACCCGCTCTTTTTCAGTTCCCCCATCCTCATGGCCCATACCCATAGCCAAGACTTGGAAGCTCACTTCAACACCTTGCAATATGGTCTCATTGAAACGCAACAAGAAGTGAAACAACTCAGTGCCAATGTTGCAGCCATCAATACAACCATGCAATCCTCAATGGAGGAAATCAAACAAGACCTCACCACCTAGCTTGAATAAGTCTTTTTGGCACTCTGCACCAATCTGCATATCCCTACAGATAACCCTTCCTCTTCCTCACCTCCACATCCTGAAGGTGACCATTCCTCTCATTCTAATAACTTTCAGAACCATCACTTTCAATGTGACCTATGCCTTCTGCGGGTGGATGTGACCAAATTTGATGGCTCAAACCCCACTGGTTGGGTAACCCAAATGGAACATTATTTCTCTTTATACGACATTACAAATGACTTGGCCAAACTCCGGTATGGTGTTCTCCATCTAGATCATGAACGGTGGCAATGGTGGAAATGGAGAAAAACTTCTCGTCAAGGGTATATTGCTTGGACACACTTTGTGGTAGAGCTTTATGAATGCTTTGACACTGACACCAACCATTTGGGTCATTTGACAAAGTTGAAACAATTAGGAACAATGGAAGACTTTATAGCTACCTTTGAGCGCCTGGCTTTTAGAACACAGGGCATGTCTGATGCCTTTTTCTGAGAGTGTTTTATCAGCGACATCAAGGATGACATTTGGGCCCATGTCCTCATGGCTCTACCTCAGATTTGGGTGGAGGCTACTAAAAGAGATAAAGAAGCACAACAGGTGGTATCCTCTCAAAACTGAAAACCCTCCTTTATCCCTCACCCTAAACCAGTAAATCCCACTACTCCCTCTGGCCCACTAAAGATCCAAAAATTGACTAGGGCTGAAATGGATGAACGCCAACTCAAAGGCCTTTGTTATAACTGTGATGACAAATATTTCCTGGGCCACTAGTGTAAAGAACAAAATCTTTTTATGGCCATCTCCGAGGATATTTTGGAAGAGGATGTAGAAACTCCCCTTGTTTCTAAGTCACCTGAATCCATTGACATAACCCCTCCCTCAGACCCTCCTGAAGTAGAACTGGTCATTTCCCTCAATTCTCTAACTGGATTCTTCGCTCACCAAACCCTCAAGCTAATTGGTTACATAAAGCATCGGAAATTCATTATTCTAGTTGATAGTGGTAGAACCCATAATTTTATTCATCGCCGCATTGCCCAAGAAACTCATTGCTACATTCATGCCGTCAATAATTTCCAAATCATGATTTCCAATGGTGGTTACATGAAATGTGGAGGGCATTGTGAAAAATTTTGTCTCGAAATTGGTGACTACCACCTAAAATCCCATATGTTTGCTATCGACATGGAAGGTTGTGACATTGTGTTGGGTGCAGACTGGCTAAGGACTTTGGGTCCCATTCTCATGGATTTTAAAGAATTAACCATGCAATTCGACCAGGAGGGCCACCAATATAAGTTCCAAGGAATCATTGTCGGTTCACCTAAGATCATTAGTTCCCATCACGTGGAAAAGCTTCTCAAAAAAGGTCATTCTGGTGTTATCGCCCAACTCCATGCCATACAAGCAACAGAGACACCCTCGGTCCCACAATACCTCCAAGCCATCCTTTATAAACATCAATTGTTCTTTTCCACTCCTCAAGGACTCCCTCCTTCCCATGGTGTTCATGATCATTCCATTCCCCTTGTACCCAAAATCTTTCCTCCCAATATTCATCCGTATCATCACCCCTTTTTCCAAAAAAATGAAATTGAGAAAATGGTCCAGAAACTCCTTAATGCAGGCGTTATCCACCCTAGTACAAGCCCCTACTCTTCTCCTGTGGTCATGGTCCTAAATAAAGAAGGTTCTTGGTGAATGTGTCTTGACTTTCATGCCCTCAACAAAATTACCATCAAAGACAAATTCCCCATTCCTATCATTGATGACCTCCTGAATGAAATGAGTGGCGCCCAATTCTTCACTAAACTAGATCTTCGTTTAGGCTACCACCAGATACGTATGAAAGAGGTAGACATTCCCAAGACTTCCTTTAGAACTCATGGAGGCCACTATGAGTTTTTGGTCATGCCCTTTGGCTTGTGTAATGCCCCCTCCACCTTCCAAAGCCTCATGAATCATGTCTTCCATCCTTTTCTCCGCCATTTTGTCTTAGTTTTCTTTGATGATATCCTCATCTATAGAAAAACCTAGATATACCATCTTTCTCATTTGGATCAAGTTCTCCATCTATTCTCTCAGCACCAACTTTTCTTGAAACAATCTAAATGTGCTTTTGGCGCCTTAGAAGTAGAATACTTGGGTCATCTGGTTGGCAAGGATGGTGTCAGGGTGGATCCTAAAAAGATTGAAGCTATGCAAGACGGGTCTCACCCAAAGACTCTTAAGAGCTTGCGTGGATTTCTACGCTTAACAGGGTATTATCGCAAGTTTGTTAAGAACTATGGGAAGATTGCAGCACCTCTCACTGCTCTCCTCAAAAAGAAATCTTTCACTTGGACTCTAGCCACTACTCAAGCTTTTCAAACCTTGAATATGGCCATGTGGACCATTCCAGTCCTCACCCTTCCTGATTTCACAAAGACCTTTGTGTTAGAATGTGATTCCTCAGGGAAAGGAATTGGTGTCGTCCTTATGCAAGAGGGTCAACCTTTGGCCTTTACCAACAAGCAACTATCTGAAAGAAACATGGGAAAATCTATCTATGAAAAGGAAATGTTGGCTATTCTACATGTCGTTGATATTTGGAGCCCTTATCTATTAGGACAATGTTTCCAAATTAAGACAGACCATCAAAGCCTCAAGTATTTTCTGGAACAACGCATTTCCTCCCCAGAAAAACAAAAATGGGTGACTAAGCTCTTTGGATATGATTATGAGATCATTTACAATAAAGGAAAAGACAATGTGGTTGTGGATGCACCTTCTAGAAAATATGAAGATGAAGGATCCGTTTTTTCTCTTTCATTCATTGTCCCAGATTAGCTCCAAGTTGTTCGCCATGAATGGCTACAAGATCCCAAAAGTTCGCAACTGATCCAACAATTGTAGTCCAATGCTCTAGCTTCCCCAGGGTACTCTTGGCTCCATGATGAACTTCGATACAAAGGCCGTTTGTATTTAAGTAAACAATCAAAGATTAAATCCACGGTACTTTCTGAGCTTCATGCTACACCCACAACAAGGCACTCCGGGTTCACCAAAACCTATGACAGGGTCAAATGTTCATTTTTCTAGGATGGTATGAAATAGGACATTCATAATTTTGTTGTTGAATGTGATGTATCTCAATGCAACAAGGGAGAAACAGTCAAATCTCTGGGCACACTACAACTGCTCCCGATTCCACTTGCTATTTGGAAGGATATCTCTATGGATTTTATTACTGGCTTACCCAAATTGGGAAATAAATCAGTCATCATGGTGGTTGTTGATCGCCTTTCCAAGTATGCTCATTTTTGTGCCCTGCAACACCCATTTACAACATCCACGGTGGCTCAAATTGTCATGGATTGGGTCTTCAAGCTTCATGGCATGCCACACTCTATTGTTTCTAATTGCAACTCAAATTTTACAAGCAATTTTTGGAAAGAATTGTTCAAGATACAAGGCATCAAATTGCATCTGAACACAGCTTATCATCCCTAGATTGATGTCCAAATGGAAGTTTTCAACAAGTGCTTGGAAACATATTTGAGGTGTTTTGCCTCAGAAGATCAAAATCAGTGGGCTTAATGGTTACCCCTAGCTGAATGGTGGTACAACACTTCATACCATACAACCACACGCATGACTCCTTTTGAAGCAGTATATGGAAAGAAGCCACCTTCAGTTCTCTCATACTTACCCAGTGCCTCGAAGGTGCAAGCAGTTGACCTAACACTTACAGCTCGAGAGGCTATTCTTCGTACACTCAAAGAGAATTTGGTCATGGCACATAATTTCATGAAGCAACAAGCAGATCAAGGTCTCTTTGAATGTCAATTTGCAGAAGGGGATCAGGTGTTTCTTCAACTGCAACCTTACAAGCAAACTTCCCTCAAGGCCAGGCATTGTCAGAAGCTAGCGCCCAAATTTTATGGTCCTTATACCGTTCTATAGCGTGTGGGACAATTATCCTATTAGTTAGCTTTGCACAGCCATTCGAAGCTACATCCTATTTTTGATGTTTCATGCTTAAAGAAGGTGATTGGAACTAACTGTCAAACTCAAACCAACCTTCCAGAGTTAGTTGAAGAAGGATCCGTTTGGCTACATCCAGAAGCAGTTTTGGACCAGTGTGAGTGTCGCCTATGTTAGAGAACCATCAAGGAAGTGCCAGTCTAGTGGAAAGATACAACTCCAACAGATTCCACTTGGGAACCAGCTACCATTTTGCAACAATTTCCTCATCTCAAGCCCTGAGGACAAGGATGCTTTTAAGGGGGCAGACATGTTAGGGTCCTAACCCACACATAGGTAGAACAATATATTCGGATGTAATAAAGGTCAATATTAATAAGGCCTTTCAATAAAATAGAATAATGTGGATGTAAGAAGACCTAATAGAAGCTTCCACTTCTAGAAGGATCTTCCTCTAAATGCTTCTTTTTAGTATAAATAGGAGTCGAGGGTATGAGAACCCTGGCTTGGATATTATTGTAATAGATCTCTGCTCAACTAGAGGTTTCCCCCTCAAAGAGGCTCTTGAACATTGCTTTCAGATTCAAAGTGTTATTTCTGTTATTATTCTCTTATCATTTCAGTGTTATTGTGGTGAATGTTCTGGTTATATTGTTGTTATTCTGCCATTTCTAACATTTTATTTCTGTTCTGCATAAATTTCATATTTGGTATATTACACTTACCCCGTCGCGACCCACAATGTGCCCCAATTATTCCAGTTCCCTATACCCAAAGGAAAATTTGGTCCTTTTGACAAACAATTGGTTTTCTTGTAGCAAGAGAAGGACTCTATCCAGATGGATAAGGTGGGCATCCCAAGTGTGGAAGTAAATGAGGATGTCATCAAAGAAAACTAGGACAAACTTCCAAAGGTAAGGTTTCAGCATTTTATTCATGAGACTTTGGAAGGTGGATGGGGCGTTGCAAAGGCCAAAAGGCATGACCAATAATTCATAATATCCTTCATGAGTTTTGAAAGCAGTGTTTAGAATATCTACCTCCTTCTTCTGGATCTGGTGATAGCCTGAGTGAAGTTCTAACTTTGTGAAGAAACATGCACCATGGATTTCATCCAACATATCATCAATGACTTGAATGAAGAATATATCCTTGATGGTCATTTTATTCAGGGCATGGAAATTTGGACACATGCGTCAAGCACCTTATTTCTTTAAGACCATCACCATTGGGGATGAATATGGGTTGGTACTTGAGACAATTATCCATGCCTCTAGTAATTCATGTACTATATTTTCTAGTTCAATTTTTTGAGTGATACTTGCAGGGGCGTACATTGGGGGGTTGACTTCCCAGAAGAGGAGGGATGTTATGATCATGCTCACCCCTAGAGGGAGGTAAGTCGGTTGGAACCTAAAATACCTTAGGGAACTTGTCCAATATTAGTTGTAGTATAGGAGGGACTTCACGAGAGGCCTCATCAGTGACCTGGATGGCATTAAATTGAGAAATCACAACATGGTGGCATTTCTTCAACAATTTTTCCATCCCGTGAGAGTTGATGATTTCAGGGGAGCCATCTTGGAGGCCTCAGAGGGTATAGGGGTGAGACTCTTGGGTGAAGCTCATATATAAATATTGGTAGTCCATTGTAATGGGTCCCAGGGTGTGAATCCATTCCACACCCAATACAATATCACAACCACCCATGACAATAGAGAACATGTGAGTTTTTAGATGATAATCACTCATTTGGAGTTTGACCTTCTCACAACATGCCCCACTCTTCATTATACCACCATTAGCTATGAGGATCTGAAAATTAGAAATTGGGAAGACAAATCAATGGATCTCCTCAACAAGCCTGCGATGAATACAATTATGGGTGTTACCACTATCAATAAACACCACAACTGACCTATATTTGATCTAGCCCTTGATCTTCAATGTTTGTGGGGCCAAAATACCTGAGAGGGCATGAAGAGATATGTTAGGTTTCGTTGGTTCCACAGGGGTTGCAACTGAATATTCGAGGTGGACACTTGGTTAGGCGTCCTCGTGGTTAGGAGCCTCGTCTAATGGGGTGTCTTCAGAGGAAGTGGAAATTTATGCATCAATCTGGATGAAATTTTTTCATGACATTTATGGCCCGACGAATACTTGTCATCATAATAATAGCAAAGTCCTTACTTGCGACATTCCACCATTTTTGCTGGAGATACCTTTTGGAATTTCAATATTTGTGTTGAATTTGAGGTATCCCCTAGGAAAGGACGATTGGGAACTACAGTGTGCAGGGGTTGGGCCTGAAGAATGGTCTCCTCTTCCCTGGCTAATTGGTACGCCTGCAACCAAGTGACCTGATGATGCATGTAAACATGAGCCTTAATGGCATCCTTTAAGCCACTAATAAAACATTCAAGATATAAATCATTTGATAATCCCTCAGTGCAAGTGCCCAACTGTTCAAATGAGGTGATGAAGTCGGTCATAGATGTTGTTTGTTTGAGCTTGGTGAGTCAGCCCAAAAAATGGGATTCCCTATCAAAACGGGCACAAACTGCTTTGGTCAAAATGGTCCAAGTGGGTAAGCTTGGATAGAATTTTTTATGCTATTTCCACCATTTTCATCTTTCTTGATCCAAGTACAGACCCCCCAAACGGATTTTGGTCTCATCATACCTAATATCATCAAGGGAGAAGTAGTGTTCCATTTGCAAAACCTATCATGTCGAGTCACATCCATCAAATTCATGCATCTCAACTTTGGGCACCTTATTCCAGTAATTTGGAGGACCCTAATGAGAGTGGGAATAATGAGGATGCTTAGAATGGGATGAGTGAAGACCCTTAGAGTGGGACTCAGGGTGCTTACCCTTGATGAGTTGCACCAATGTGTTGAACTTGTCCTCAAGGGACTCCTGCAATTCTTGGCAGAGGGAGGTCACAATCTCGTTTGGTGAGGTGACCCAAATGTCCAAGTATTCCATGGTATGAGCATGGGTCTAAGCAGGGGACATGGGGAAAAATTAGGGAGAGTGTACAACCTAGGATAAGGAGGCTGGTGGGATAGGGGGGCAATAAAGGGGGGTGGGAAAGGGGTCAAGCCACAAAAAAATAGGGTTAAAACTAATAGGTACCACTGTGATCAGGATGAAGAGAGGAATCCAATGGGATAGGTCTCAAATAGGGGTCAGGGACGGGAAAAGGGTCTGGGACATAGAAAAATAGGGTTAAAAATGATAGGTACCACTATGATCAAGACGAAGAGAGGAATCTAATGGGATAGGTCTCAAATAAGGGTGTGGGTGGCCCCAACCTTTTTTTTAACTCTTGCATAGTTATACTCCGATCTGAAGAATATTGCAGTGTTGAAAGGCCCAAATTCTTAACAGAAA
>ML829152.1:37295-48565 GCA_009831015.1 Picea engelmannii | reverse complement strand
CTTCATTTGCTGGATAATAATAAAGGAAGGACTTGGCAATTTCTCTGGTGGACGTAGCCCACACTGGGTGAACCACGTAAATCTGTGTCTCTCTTGTATTGTGTGTCTTCTTTGTTTTGTTTCTGCATTTGTTTTATTTTATTGCTCCACGGTCCTATTTTTCTAACAAGACTCTATGCGACTTGTCAAGCTTGAATATGGGAGGGTTGACAAGGTGTCCTATTAGGTAGATCTTGCCCTAGGTCAAGGAGATTTTCCAAGATATCCCTCTCTAAGCCATGTAAATTGGATGAAGTGGTTGGGGTCAAGACTCAATGGGAATATATCTCATGACATACAAGGGGTCGTAGTGTTTCATTCATGGGTGCCTTTGTAGAGGGTGTGTGCTACCTTCGTCCACAATGCACTTTTTCCAAGCCCATTAATCACTATTCTTTTATTCTTTCATAATTTTAAGGAGAGGTTGAAGGTCACTACCCTAGTGTGGTGAACAAACATGGGCAATGTCACCAAAAAACACCTAGTGGAAATGAGAAGGCTAGCTCGTGATGAGACCCCCTTTCTCTTATCCATGCAACTAAGAGCCATTACCCTGATCTGGTGACTAGATGATGGTAATGTCATGCCACTATATATTCATGGATGTGATAGGTCGGCTCGTGATGAGACATCATATCCTTCAACTAACCTTTTAAGCATTATTTATTATATTATGTGTCCCCTTTACTCAAAGATAAGTGTTTCACTTCTTTCTTGGGTGATCCATTGGTGAAACATCTAGAAGGTTCATACAAGGATTTTATATTTTACCCAACATCAATCTGTTAAAATATTGTGTAACTGCAAAGAATATTCTTATACCCTTTTGTGGATTAAGATAAAATATATTTATTATTGATTAGATCAATCCCCTTTTGTGGATTGATCATGTCAGGCATTATAATTGACCAAATCCCCTTTTGTGGATTGGTCAAACCCTAATTATAATAGAATAAATGAAAAGACGACCCAAGAATATATTAAAGTGGTTATAACCACCCAAAATGAGAAGCTGACCCAACCAAAATATATTAAAGTGGTTATAATCAGCCAGAATGAGAAGTCGGCCCTACCAGTGAAAAGACACCTGTTCAACACCTGCCAGATTGTATCAATAAGAGAGGCCAACACCTCACTTGGACACACACTCATCTCACTCATCTAGTGTGCAAGTTTTGAAGGAAGCTCCAGTTACCAGTTGCCGGAAGAAGGAAGAGAGAGAGAGGCGCATCTCTGGGAGAGGAATTTTTGTATTGCTTGGTTCATTGTCTTGGCATTGTATTGGTTATCTATATTAAGGAAGTTCTGTTGGGTTTTTTTCCCCTTGAGGGTTTCCAGGATAAATGCTTGTGTACTCTTGTGATTGTGTTTCTCTCAGTGATCCTATCTATGCTATTGTTATCTAGTAAATTGAAAGTAACCTAATAATAACAGAAACTTTAACATGGTATCAGAGCTAAACTAAGGAGAGAATCTTTCACAGGAAAAAGAAAAATGTCACTATTGTTGTACAAGAAAATTAGGGATTTTTATTGAAGAAGAAATTCAACCCCAAATCCATCTAGAAAGGTGCGCCCTACCTCAAGGAACATTTTGGCATATTCAGCGCACATTTTCAGTGGCTAGATCTCCTGGAAAGTGAAACCCTAGTTTTCACAAAGTACCAGAAGTACTAGAAAACCAGAGTACCAGAAGTACTAGAAGTACCAGAAAACCAGAAGCAACAGTCCAAAAATCCGTAGATCAAGTTTGAAGGGGTAAAATTTGGATTTTCAGAAATCTGACTGTACTAGAATACTCAACTCAGTCCAACACATCTTTTGGTGAGTTCATTTTTCAGATCCAAGAAATTTGATTTTTTTATTATTTCTATAGCCCGAAGGGCTAGGGTTTCTACTGCAAGAAAGAATGGCTATCAACATGAGGGTAGAAGACATGCTAGAAGGATCTAGAAAATTTATATCTTGGAAGCATAGGTTGCAGATGATTCTAGGCGAGAATGATCTCCTAGAACATGTTACAGTGGGTGTACCGGAACCAGATGAAGAAGAGAAAAAGACCAAGCATAAGAAGAATGAAAAGAAAGAAAAGAGAATCGTGTCAGATTTAGTGAAGGATCACTTGATCCCTCATATATCCGAACTACAGACAACAAGGCAAATGTATGAAGCACTCAATAAGTTATGTGAAAGCAAAGACATCAGCCAGATTCTTACCTTAATAAATAAACTTCGTAATATGAAGATGAAAAACTCAAAATATGTCACATCCTACCTTATGAGAGTTTCTCATATCATAGATGAGCTTGCAGCTATTGGAGATGTCATTAGTGACAAGGAGATTGTAACCACAACCCTAAATGGGTTTCCAACATTTTGGATTCCTTTTGTACAAGGAGTGTGTGCAAGAAGCAAGTTACCCATGTTTGATAAGTTATAGGCAGATTGCACACACAAAGAGTCTAGACTTGCAGACCAACAAAAGAGATTAATTGTCGATGAAGAGGAAGCTCTTACAACTCAAAAGAACAAAAGAATTTCCTTCAGGAAGAAAAATAAAGAAGCTAACTCCGTAAGAGTTCCAGACAAGATGAAAGATGTTTCAAAGATCAGATGCTACAACTCTCAAAAGCTGGGACACTTTTCCTATGACTGTCCTCAAGGAAAAAGAAAAAGAAAGTATCAAGCACATGTGGTAGACGAAGAGGAATCTCCTCCCTAAAAGAAGTCTCTAACGAAAACTAAGGATTATGTACTTTAAGTTGAAGATAGTTGATTTGAAGAAAGAAATCAAATTGTGGAGTCCACGGAGCCTCCCCACACAAAAACAAAAGATAAGTATTCATGTTTATTTTTAGTATCTTGTTTACTTTAATACCTTCTCATTACAAGTTAGTTTTTTGTGAGAATGTTAATTAACCTTGTTTTATTTCAGTGTCTATGTAGACTTATGAAGGAAGTATCAAAGAAGAGGATGAAGAAAGAGATAAAATATTTATTTCATGTATGATCACTCATGAGAGTGACAAAGAAAGCATACTGTAAGTAAGTTTACAAGTCTCAAAAGAAAGAACTTATGCCATGATTTGCAGAAGTTAGACAACATGAGAAGGACGTATGATATGATGATAGTCAGTAAAGACCAGACAATATCCGGTATTTATATAGGAGCAGGAGGCTCCTAAAGATGCAGAGAAGAAATATTCAAGATGAAGAAAAAGATGGATTCTCAGATATAGTGGATGATATGCAGGTAACTACAGGTTGCTCCAGTACCATTCATATAGATGCAGAGGGAGCAATTTGATCCAATATGAGGACATAAAGAAATAAATATGCGAACTCAAGAAGGCACCCAAGATATTACAAAAGAGAACTTCAAGGATAATGATTAGAAACTATCAGTTTGGTGCAAGAGGGAGCTATGTCTCCGAGTTTGAAATATAAGATCATGATTTGATGCAATTAGGAAAGAAGATGGATGGTGCCCAGATATTTTAATCAAGATAAAATTTATCTAGTAGATGGATGGTGCCCAACAGATGGGTAGCATGGTATTATACCATTGAAAGATTTTGGACCACAGGAGATTTTTTTGGATCCCATAGCTAGACCTTCGTAGAGAAGGAAGAGACCTTCATAGAGAAGGAATGAGAAATCCCATAGGTAGACCTTCGTAGATAAGGAGAAAGAGAAGAGAACTTTGTAGAGAAGGGGAATGAGAACTTTGCCAAGGTTGGCCTCTGTCCAAGTGTTGAGTTTTGGATACTCTAGGGAAATGCTAGAATAACCTCGTAGAGACGGGTGTGACCACCCTTGTAGAGAGGAATTTGGATTTTTCTCCAAGGGGCAGCGGGCAGATACTCTCCTCTAGCCAAGGATGGAGTATCCTAGAACACAAACCTTGACCATGTGGAATGGTTAGTTGGATCTTGAGGTTTGTGTCGTGATCTTCCGTGGATCATGGAAAGGGAGTCTGGTCTTGTCGAGGCTAGCATCTTAGCTTCTCTAGTTCATGTGGGATGACTAGGAGTGAAGCTATGGTAGTAATCCTCCCCAGTGGATGGGTGAGATATATGACTACAAGAGAAGGGAGAACACAAAAGGAAAGGCACAACTCATAGAATATCTTCTGTGTGAAGATAAGAAATAAGTATCTTATGTGTAAAGATGAAATAAAGAAAGAGTATCTTTTGTGTGAAGATAAAGAGAACAAAAATTCCAATGATTTATAGATATGCCAGTCAGTGATCATCATGCCAGATGACCAAGTGGATTATATTGATGCCTCCCATTATCCAGTTGATGATGTTACCTAGTTGATGATGTTGCTCAGTTGATGATGTTATCCAGTGGATGTTGCTGCCTAGTCGATGTTGAAATCCGGTGACCTATCAAAAGATAAAGAATATCCCTCTTGTTAAGAGGGAGTGTTAAAATATTGTGTAACTACAAAGAATATTCTTATCCACTTTTGTGGATAAAGATAAAATATATTTATTATTGATTAGATCAATCCCCTTTTATGGATTGATCATGTCGTGCATTGTGATTGACAAAATCCCCTTTTGTGGATTGGTCAAACCCTAATTGTAATAGGCTAAATGAAAAGACAGCCCCAGAATATATTAAAGTGGTTATAACCACCCAGAATGAGAAGTCGGCCTAGCCAGAATATATTAAAGTGGTTATAACCACCCAAAATGAGAAGTCGGCCCTGCCAGGGAAAAGACACATGTTCAACACCTGCCATATTGTATAAATGAGAGAGGCCAGTGCCTCATTTGGACACACACTCAACTCACTCATCTAGTGCGCAAGTTTTGAAGGAAACTGTAGTTACCAGTTGCCAGAAGAAGGAAGAGAGAGAGAGGCCCATCTCTGGGAGAGGAATTTTTGTATTGCTTGGTTCATTGTCTTGGGATTGTATTAGCTATCTATATTAAGGAAGTTTTGTTGGGTTTTCTTCCCCTTGAGGGTTTCCCAAGATAAATTCTTGTGTACTCTTGTGATTGTGTTTCTCTTAGTGATCCTATATATGCTATTGTTATCTAGTAAATTGAAAGTAACCTAATAATAACAAAAACTTTAACACAATCCCTCTTGGCCTTCAACCCCTTCTTCCCATAGAATGAGGGACAACCCCTTCTTGGGTCAATACACCCTAAAATCCCATGAGATAAGGAAATGGAGGTGAATAATGATGGAAAGTCATAAGTATGGTCGAGAACGATATGATGGATCTTTAAGGAAGTTCCTAGTAGCAAACCCATCCCCAAGGAAAACCAATTACTAGGGAACAATGTCAACCACCAAGGTAAAGCGGGGCAAAAGGCATAATGTCCAAGCATATATCATGAAATCTAGAGCAATCTAAAATACAACATATTCAAATGGCTTAAATATTGAAATGATGCTCACCATAATACTGACTTGTACCTCATGGAGCAAGACCCACTGCCTTTCAGAAGCTAGCTAATGTGGTGGATTCCATCTGGAAATGTGTGACTATCTATGGTGGTGAAAGGGGTTTCCAACTGTGCAAAAAGGTATTGTTGGCCATGTAGTCTTCTCGACACTCCATATCTTCAACCTTAGGGCCTCGAGACATAATATCCTTAGTTATCCATAAAATGGGGATAACATGTACAATTGAGATAATAGCTATTGAAGCTGGAAAATCTCAGGAATAAGGTCACTGTTAGGACATTGGAACCCTATGATTTCCATGGGTTATATATTTCCAATGGGATTCTGGAGTAAGTTGGCGCTCTCCTTGCATGTGAAATCCTTGACAAGATGGATCATCTGAGGGACTGTGCAACAAAGAAGGGGATACCTGAGCTTAGAGGGTGAGTATAATGAGGAAGAGGCAACTTAATGATGGATTTGGAATGGTGGCTGGGATAATGTGGGTGTTCTAGAAAGGAACAATCAATTGAATTATTTCTCGTGGCAACTTTGTGAAGCACAAAATATCCATATAGATGAGTATTGGTTTATGATTGAAAACTTATTTTGAATAAATGTGTATATTTTGGAGTTGAAAACTCCTGTGAATAAGACAATTGTTATATGATAAAGGATATAACAAATATAATTTCTTAATGGTTTCTATATGAACATATGAATAATGAATAAGCAAGTTGTCAGGCTTGTAAAAGAGGCAAGTTGTCAGACTTGTAGAAGAAGCAAGTTGTCAGTATTGTAATAGAAGCAAAGTGGAGCTAAATACGCAATGCAAGAGGCACATCTGCAACTATTTGAATATTTGGAGATTCCATTATCATAGATGGAGTTCCTGGAGCCATAGCTTTGAGACTTCCTATCTGACCTTGTGCTGGAGCCCTAGAGGGAAATGGTACAACTTGAGGGACTACGGTTCAGAGAAGGGGTTGCAATTCCTTGGGTTATGCAGGTCGCAGGGAAAGAGCACTTGTTGGTTGTGATTGTTGTGGGAATCAACAAATTGTGAAATTTGTTGCAGCTAGAGGTCCTAGAGCCTCATCTTTGAGACTTCTTAGCTAGTCTGTGTTGGAGCCCTGGAGGAAAGTGGTACAACCTGAGGGATTGTGGTGTAGAGAAGGGGGTACACTTCCTTGGGTTGTGCAGACTAAGGGGAATGAGAGATTGCAGGTTGGAATTGGTGCAAGAGTTATTGAGTTGTGAAATCATTATGTATTCTTTTGGGCTAGAGTGCTTATGTATCGATGGATTTTGGGGTCGGAGAGCCTATATATAAGTATTTTGGGCTGGAGTGCTTATGTGATATTAGGTTGGAGTGCCTATGTGATATTATGTCAGAGAGCGTATATGTTAAATAAAGGCAGGAGAGCCTAGAATTGTAACATGTATGTACACCTATATGGTGTTGAACACTGAGGACAATGCAAAAATAAGGGGGAGGGGATGTAATATCTCTAGTTCTAATCCCCACTATTATAATGCAATTGTGCAAATATTAATTAGACCGATGAGCCGATATGGTTGAGCAGGATATCCCATATTGATTAATATGGCCAAGGGTCGAATATGTATTTTTAACATTAAAATAATTAATAAATAATCATTACTAGTTGTGGTACGAGTGGGACGGTAACAATGAGGGGCTATGATTCCATAAGAGAGGGGGGATAAAGAGGGGTCCAAGAGGTTATCCATTTGTATTAATTCATCCATTTCATATTAATGTTTATCCACCTTTGAAATATCAAGATATATTAAAGTGATGTAAGAGTGGTAGGTGGGAAAGGTCAAATCACCCAATTTATGATAACATGGGCTAAGTACAACCATTTTGGGGGGAAATGTGTGAGTCAAGCTTGCATGAGAAGAAAAGAAAATTCAAGTGCCTTTTTGAGAGAGTTTTTCATGTTGGTTTTGGAGAGTAAGAGGAGGGATGAGTGTCAGAAAAAGAACACCAGCCATGTTATGCTTAAGGATAACCATTGTTGGGATAGTTTTTATGCTAACAATGAGGTTGTAGGCCTATTATGAAGGTTGCATGCTTGTAAGTTACATTTCCTATTGAGGAAATGGCTCAAGATCCTTGAGAAGTCCATGTGAACACTCTTGGAACAAAAAAGAATCCCTAGAGTCCCCAACTGTGAGATTTCCTAGCCAATCAAGTGCATTGGAGCCTGAGAGGGAAGTGGGAAGGCTTGAGGTACTATGTGCAATGAAGGGGGATCCCATTTCTTAGGTTGTGCGGGTTGAGGGGAAAGAGAGAGTTGATGGATTATAATTTGTTGTGGAGTATAACCTGAGTATTGGGATGATAAATTTTGGAGAGTGCAAAGCCAAGAGGGATAGACCTCCTTTTGGACTCATAGCCTCAGCTCAAGGGTGGATTTATCTGGAGATTTGGAACAACAAGCATATGGATGGGAGGATAGTCCCCTGTACGCAGCTAGTTGGTTCGACAATTTAAAGATAAGTTTTATGTTTTGTTTTGAATTCTATTTATGTCATGTTTATGTATAAATTGAATGTTCTTGAGTTTCTTGATGAGCCTGCATTCATGGTTTTATTATTGCTATTATTACATGAGTAAATTTAGGGGTTCTTTACAAGAGGTCAATTTCAACTAACCTAGTCATGTTAGCCATAGTTATTAGAACTTCATAGAGGGAAAATTAGGCTACTTAAAAAAGGTACATGAGATCATGCAAGTGGATTTCTTGTCTATCCAATGCTTTATTTTTAGGTTCAAGTGTTGGGATACATTTTATTGAAGTATCATAAAGGAATATCATGATAGTGAGCTAATATGTATGAACTCCAAAATTATGTGGGATAAAAAGAGGAAGCCTTATGTTTTCCCAATGCACTACAACCGAATTTGTTTTTACCTAGATGTGTTGGATAGAAAGTGGTGGTTCGTACTAAGACATGGTCTGACATCACACCATGTTTTTGAGAACAACAATGCTATCATGCCAAGTAAGGAATATAATAATGGTGATGGCAACAAAAGGTGACACTTACATGTTTTATTTTAACATTTAAGTTGTGACTGTGCCATTTTATTGTGGATTCTAGTCTACTATTTTCATTTTTTTTCTATGGATTTTGTAAGGTACCAGATCTATTATAATAGAAAAAATTGAAATATTGCAAAGAATGACAATGAAACAACACAATAGATGAAACCACAACACCAAAATAATGCCTTTATTGATAGGAAACAATGTTCACTTTTCTCTTTGAGGGTCAACCTCCAATAGAGCAACGCTCTATTACAATAATTCTCAAGACCCCATATCCAATACCTCCTACTAGTATTTATACTAATTCTATCTTCTAAGGAAACTTCTAGAGGAAGATATTTCTAGGAGCGTAAGCTTTTATTTGGTGTTCTTACATTGACTTATTCTCCTTTATTCAATAGGCCTTATTAACTAATTTCGAGCTTTATTACATAGAAAATATATCATACAAACTAATGACCCATGAAAAGGGGTTAGGATCAGATCCTAACATGCCCTCCCCCTTTAAAAGAGACCTTGTCCTCAAGGGTGAAGATGCAAAAACTATTGGAGTATGGCTGATGGTTCCCATGTCGCATCCTCTGGTGATGTGTCCATCCACTTGATCAACACTTCCTTGATAATTCTGCCACGCAGCTGATGTTCACGTGCATTGAGGATGGCTTCTAGTTAGATTCAAAGGGAGCCTTCTTCATCTAATTCAGGAAGGATGGTTTGGACCCTGCAATTTTGTCCACCACTTTCTTTAAATAAGAAACATGGAACACCATATGGATTTTGGAAGTAGATAGAAAGGCCAATTTGTAGGCCACTAAACTAATACGCTTGATGATCTAATAGGGGCCATAAAACTTGGGTGCCAACTTGTGATGTCCCTAAGATTTGAGAGATTTTTGTTTGTAAGGTTGGAGTCTGAGAAACACATGATCACCTTCTTGAAAAACCTGTTCTGACTTATTCTAGTCCGCATGTTGCTTCATGTGATTTTGGGTCATGTGGAGGTTATCCTTTAGAGCCGTGAGGGTGGTTGTTCTACCTTGAAACATTTTATCAATATATTGGATCTTTGATGTTCATGGTGTATATTTTAACCTTGTACAATATTTTACTACAAACAAATTTTCAATAAAACAACAGAAAATATACAATGGAAAATACATACATTACACAGAGATTTTCCCCCTAAAAACCCAAACCGGGAAAACCAACATATTCTATATTCATTCACATCATACATTCTTTACAATATAATATACATATAAGATCCAACGACATCCAAAACCCTAATCCAATGACTTGGATTAGTCAACAAGCCTAATTCCTTAACCAGAAATAGAAAACCATCGACGAAAAAACCACCATGTGTCAAAAAACCACTCATAAATGGACACAAAAACTGAAGGCTGCCAAAAAATGGACACGAAAATCGATAAAAAAATTTCAAGGGCATTGCCCTCTAACCCCCTTATAGGGAGGCTCCACCCCCTTGCAACCCCCCGAGAGGGGGCCTAGCGCCCCCCTCTCTTACCCCCATGCACGCCCAGCACAACGTAGACATTAGTTATAGTCATGCAAAGAATATAACACATATCCAACATTCTCCCACTTGTTGTTTTCTTTGCATACAGGGGGTTATAGGGTTACATAGTCAACAATCCAGGGAAACAATGCCCATATATCCTCTACACCAAGAGAACTTTAGAGTGCTCACAATTTTTTTTAATGAAGCTGCAACATTCTTCAAATTGTCAACCTTCATCAACAAGACCTTCTTTTCTTCAACCATCTCTCTCTGAAAGTGATATTGAACACCAATATGCGTTGTCTTTGAATGATAAGCTGGGTTCTTTGCCAGAAAAATTGCACTCTGACTGTTACAATCTATCCTTACAGCTTGTTGTACCAACCCAATACCTGAACACAATATTTATAACCATACTGCTTCCTTGCTTGCATGAGTGGTTGCCATGCATTAAGCTTATGTAGTTGAAAGTGCCACTACAGACTCTCTTTTTCTCATCCAACTGATTTCTCCTCCAAATAGGTTAAACACATACCTGCTTGTATATCTCCTATGATCCAGATACCCAACCCAGTTTGCATCCAAAAAGCCATGTATGTCCAACAATCTGTCCAATCCTAGTCTTCCTTGGTAGCATAATCCATAGCTAGCAGTGCCACACAAATACCTGAAAACCCTCTTTACTATTGTTCAATTCTCCTTCCCTGGTTTTGACATATACCTGCTCAAAAATCCCACTTCATGAGCAATGTACGATATAGTACAGACCATTTCATACATCAAATTGCCAACCACACTCACATATGGAACACGAGACATGTCCTCCTCCTTTTCCTGTGTCTTGGGACATTGATCCACAAATAACTTTACACCTATAGGAATAGGGACCCTGACTAGTTTACATTCCTGCATATTAAACCTTTGTAATATTGTCTCAACATATTTTCTCTGATTTAACTAGAGTTTTCTATTTTTCGATCTTTTTTAATTTCCATGCCCAAAATGAAATTTGTAGCACCAATATCCTTCATTTCAAATTTAGAGGACAACTGAGTTTTCACATCCTGGATAATCTTCTTTTTGTTTCCTATCAGTAACATGTCATCCACATACAAGACCAAATAAATCAAATGATCACCAATTAATTTAAAATACACACAATGATCCTCTTTTCTTCTTGTGAAGCCAAGTCCCATCATATAAGTATCAAATTTTTGATAC
>ML829151.1:4021-62455 GCA_009831015.1 Picea engelmannii | reverse complement strand
CTTTGTCATTTACTTTCTTGATTAAATATTTCTTCATCTCTTTTGCTAGGTTTAGCATGGAAGTGTTCATCATTTTCTAACATGTGGTATCAGAGCTTGGTTTAACAACCATGGATCTAAGCTAAACCATGGGTTCAATAAGAGTCATAAGTCATAAATCTTTAAATATTGTGTTAAAGAATGGCGAGCAACTCAAGAATATAAATCCAAAAATTCAATGTCCATAATTTTGAGCTTTGGAAGCTTAAAATTGAAGTTCTCCTTGTAGATCGAGAACAATGGACAATCGTATGTCCAGGTACCATGCCGACAGGTATGTCAACAAAAGAATGGAATAAACTAGAGAGAAGAGAAAGGAGTACGATTCAACTTTGTCTTGCAGATTCGATATTGATGAATGCCTCGGGTGAAGATTCAACCAAGAAACTGTGGGACAAGTTGGGTAGCTTGTGTTAGTCGAAATCTCTGGTAAATAAGTTGTTTCTCAGAATGAAACTGTATCTTTTGATGATGTTTGAGGGATGTTTGATGACTCATCATTTAAATTTGTTTAATACCCTTATAATCCAATTAGCTTCCATGGATATTAAAATCACTGAGGAGGAGAAATGTATTACAATATTATGTTCTTTTCCAGACTCTTGGGATATCTTAGTTGTGTCTATAGGGAGTAATACAACCACATTAGCACTAGAATATGTGGTTGAATCTCTATTGTCATAATAAATGAGAAGGAAGAACATGGAAGGATCAACCAAAGATGATTTACTGGTGAGAGGTCGATCGATTGATAGAGATAAAAGAAAATTCTCTGGTAGAAAGTCTAAGTCAAAGGGTAGATATAAATCCCTTGTTTAGTCGACAAGAAGATGTTGGAAATGCGGTAAAGTTGGGCATTACAAGAGGGACTGCAAGTCGAAGGCAATGGAAGTCAATATAGGATCCGACAAGAAGTGATCGACTAAGAGAAAGACGACTCCAGATAAGGGAGGTGATGTGTACCTGGCGTCGACTAGTACATAGTTGGAACAAGATGTTTGTTTGATCGATTAAGGAGAATATTATCATATGAAACCACATAGAGAATGGTTCTACGAATATGAATAATATGAAGGAGGAGAAGTGTTCTTGGGGGACAAATCGACAACCAAAATTATCAGACGAGGAAGAGTTCGATTGATATTGCGGAATGGGAGGAGTAGAACCCTTCCAGAAGTGCTAGACATTTTGTGTTTGGAAAGAAACCTGATATCTTTCAGCAAGATGAGTGATGTATGGGTGCACACTCTATTTTATAAAGATTAATGCAATATGGTTAGAGGTGTGATGGTCTTAATGACAGGATTTTGAATTGGAACCCTATACAAGTTACTAGGGAGTGTCTACTAGACTAGATGTAACAACGTCATTGTTCTTGAAGTCAAATCGAATTCGACTCGAATCAACTCAACTCGGGATGAGTCGATTCAAACCGACTCGAAAAGTCATCATAAATTCAACCCGACCATGCTATGGCACGAGAGGATGGGACACATTGGAGAAAAAGTACTTAAATCTATGCATAACAAAGGTATGATCAAAGAATTTCCTGAATGTAATTTAGAAGTCTACTTTTGTGAACATTGTATATATGGAAAACAAAGTCGGGTGAGGTTCCCATCTGGAGTGACAAGGGAAAATGAGATTCTAGAATTGGTTCATAATGATGTGTTTGGCCCTGTTTTAATCTCTTTACTTGTTGGATCCTTGTATTATGTCTCCTTAATAGATGATTTTTTCAGGAAGACATGGATACATTTCCCGAGGAAGAAATCAGAGGTTTTTGAGAAATTCATAGATTTTAAATCTCTTGTAGAAAACTAGACAGATAAGAAGATTAAGGTGTTGAGAATTGATAATGGTGGTGAATTATGTGGAAAAAAAAAATGATAAGTTATGCAAGCAGTGTGGCATAGCATGCCAAAATACCACACCATATACCCCATAGAAAAATGGAGTTGTTGAGAGAATGAAAATAACATTAATGGAAAAGGCAAGGAGCATGCTCAATGGTGTTGGCCTTGCACAAGAATTATGGGTGGAGGCAGTCGACACTGCAAAATATCTATTGAATATGGCTCCTTCGTCGACATTATTCGAAACGACTCCATATGTGGTATGTTTGGCTAAGAAGCCTTTGTTTCACATCTCAAAGTATTTGGATGTGGTGCATTTTTGCATTTTCCCAAGTAAAAGAGGAGCAATATGGACCAGAAGGAAGTCAAATGTATTTTCATTGGATACAAAGAAGGAATGAAAGGATATAAGCTTTAGGATCCCACATCAAGGAAAATAATGTACAGTTGAGATGTGGTCTTCAGAGAAGTTGGAAGTAAGTCCAAGCTTGAAGAAATTTTTCAGACTGAGGATGATCTAGAGAAGGTACGGTTTGAACTAAGGAACGAAGAAGATGATTTAGATGAGTTGACCGAATTAGAGGAAGAGGTGGAACAACCAACCCCAACTTCAAGGAGGTTAGCACAAATATTAAAACCAGTCAAAATGTATAGTTTGTCTTCCATTCTGCATTTGTGTTAACTACCATCGATGATAATCCCAAGTCAGTCAGGAAGGCAATCGACTCAACAGAGGGAAAACTCTGGAAGGATGCCATGATCGAAGAGATGGAATCCCTGCATAATAATGAGATATGGGACTTAGTCAAATTACCTAGTGGAAGAAATCTTGTCGGTATAAAATGGGTATTCAAGAAGAAGATGAACGCAATAGTTCAGGTTGAGAAATTCAAAGCTCGACTGGTAGCGAAAGGATATTCCTAAGTCGAAGGAGTTGAATTCAGTGAGATTTTTTCCCCTATTGAAAAATTAACTTCCATTAGAGTACTAATGTCTTTGGCTGCAACATTTGATCTAGAAAAAGAACAAATGGATGTGAAGACAATGTTCCTACATGGGGACCTAGAAGAGGAAATCTACATGAAACAACCTGAAGGATTTGTAGTAAAGGGAAAGAAAGATTTGGTGTGCAAACTGAAAAGATCCCTTTATGGTCTGAAGAAATCACCAAGGATGTGGTACCAAAATTTCAACACATAAATCCTTAGTTTTGGGTTTGTGAGAAACAAAGTTGATCACTGCATATATTACAAAGAAGAAGGTGGGAATTTATATATGTAGCATTGTATGTCGACGACATGTTGTTGATTGGAAAAAGCATGGACACAATAAAAAAGGTGAAGAAGAAACTATCCTCCAAGTTCGACATGAAGGATCTTGGTGCACCAAAATTCATTTTGGGAATGGAGATTAAGAGAGATTAAGTATCTAGAAAGCTCTGGTTGAACCACATGAAGTATATTGAAACAATCCTAAAACATTTAACCATGCATTATTACAAAACTGTGAAGGTTCCAATTCCTATGGGAGCAAGGATAATTGTTGAACAATGTCGAAGGACAGAGGAGAAAATAAAGAACATGGCACATGTTCCCTATGCGAGTCTTTTTGGTAGTATAATGTATGCAATGGTCTGCACTCGAGCAAACATTGCCCATGTAATGTGAGTGTTGAGAAGATACATGTTGACACCTGAGAAGGAGAACTGTATAATTTTCAAGAGAGTATTTAGGTATTTGTGTGGCACAAAAGATTATTCTGTATGCTACCAAGGAAAATATGGAGGTGACGGTGAATTAAATGTACATGGATTTTGTAACACACTCGACCCCTAAGTACCTTTTCTAGGGATGGGGCATCAAATTTTTTCTTACTTTAATTGTCTCAAATAATCTCTCTGAGGTCTCCTTCCTATTCTACTCATATGTATCTTTCTAACGACTGCTACCAGACTCAAAACCGAGCTCTGGATTACAAGTTAAGGCTTCCCGAAGTTCTTCAAGCATTATTAGTTGATGGCCATGTGGTGCCCACATGGGTTCATCTCATTCATACTATATTTGAATAACTACGTCCACAATGGAAGTTCATCCACCGTCCGATCTGTCGACGTGACTTGATCCTCATTTAACACATAATCTAGAGGGGAGTTCAGCGTTCGACGCTTCGGCGCTGAATGCCCCTTTTCCTTTCTGGATGCCTGTCCTCCAGAGTCCCGAATTCAAAAACTCCCAAAGGATCCTGAAATCTAACCATGTGGCTCCGGCCTTCAGGCCTTTCAAATTATCCTCGACACTGCATCCCAAACCTCTGGAGTCTCGAAGTCCCGGACTCCTGAAGTGTCCACCCTCGCACGTGGTGACCTATTGAATGCAGAGGAAAGTATAGGTGGGTCCTGAGTACTCCACCCACGAAATGGACCAAGTAAGAAAGTACCAAGGGTGACACACAGTAAGGCATAGATGACATGTTGCCCCTACAGTGGTTGAAACATGTCATGTTTTAATGGGAACATAGGGTCTGTAAAACGTATGAATCTAGGTGACATGTGGCATGTCAAACGTGGGTCCATGTCACCCTGGGTGATATCAACGTACCACATCACCCGAGATTGATAGCCTTCCAAACCCTTCGATCTCACAGCTAAGGTGTGTCCACATAAACCCCTGGATCTACGATCTCTGTTACTTCATGACTTCGACGTTCGGGTGATCCGTGGTGTGACTTCCTCCTTGCTCCCGGAGTGGTCAGTGTCAGGCTGAACACGGTCTAGATCTAATGGTCATGGGAGATCTCAAGGGGTCCCTAGATCTATGGTCCTCATTACTTCGCAACTTCGGCCTTCATAGGATTCGTCTATATGGCCACTTCTCTCTTCCGAAGCATGACTTCGCTGAAGTATCGTACGTGGGTCCCTCCACTAGATGATAAGACAATTAAGAGGGGTTCTTAACGAACTCCCCAGATACACGACTTAGGTCAATTCATAACTTCGGTGTTCATGGAATTTAGTGTTGTAACACCTCTATTCTCCTGAAGTAGGACTTGGTCGGACTTACCTCGGCATAGATCCAATGACCAAGAGGACTCTTGAATACCCTCATATATGTGGCTTGTGTTACTTCACAATTGATAAATGGATCAAGGCTTAACGGTGGGGCAGGTTTATCTGCCACAGTTAGGGAAACCTCCAGGCATCAGTCAACCTCATGGGTAACCGTAAAATCCAGTTGCCTTTGACCAATTTACAAATGGTAAGGTCG
The DNA here is from genome assembly GCA_009831015.1 of Picea engelmannii. Taxonomy (NCBI): domain Eukaryota; kingdom Viridiplantae; phylum Streptophyta; class Pinopsida; order Pinales; family Pinaceae; genus Picea; species Picea engelmannii. The sequence goes on along the minus strand of ML829151.1, from coordinate 57,297 downwards.
TAATACCTTGAAGCTCCGAACTACCAGAGTTTCAAAACTAGAAAATCTTAGCCCCTTTCAAGGCTAGCTCAAGGTTCCTAGACCTTGGTCATATGGGTCCTCTATAAAATCTCGTGGGCTACACACTAATTCCTTTAGATGTGAATTGGTTAAGGACATGGGCATGATCCCTCGGTCGAATAGGTGAAGGGTCTGAAGGAGGTTCCTCCTTCCACAGATTTTTAACTTGGCATTCCTGTGAAGGTATATTTGAGAGGTCAACATGACTTAAGAATTCCAGTAAATCCTACCCCGACTCTCTTGCAGACTTATGTCCCATATCTCTTTAACTGATAAGCTGAGGCAAGTAGAAGGTCATTCAAAAGCATGGGTTCACAAAGAGACAATACATATTTCTACCTTAATCATTCAATACAAAACTCAGTCATAGACATATAAATATATCCCATCATCATTTCCATTTCAATACACAGAGTATGAAAATACTTATCAGGAAAGAAGATTCGTGAAGCGACTGTTGAAAGGGGTGCATGTTTCTACCCAACCATATTGACAACCACTCCTAAACGTATTTACCATTGGCCACCCTCGAGCTAGACCATGATGCTTTGAGAGAGACTCTTTGTTCTTGATCCACGATAGTCAGGGATGAAGGTTACTCTCCTCCTCCCACAGGATCTTGGCAACCAATTTTCTTTTTACCAAGCAAGGGGGCCTGCATGAGTACTTCCATAGTCACTCATCAGTCCCATTTATCGGATTGGAATGAAAATGCTGCCAACAACTTATTGCATCCAGAACAAGCTTGTTTCTCAGTTCTCCCTCGAACCAGAGAGATGCAAGCGCTCTTTTTCTCTTCTGGGATATTGGTCTCTCCACTCTTCTTCCTCACAGATCTGCTTCTACCCCCAAATTACCTCTTTTCTTGCCTTCCTCAATGAGGTTGCGTGGGTATGAATCCATATCTTCTAGTCATTTCTGGAAGCTCCTGCAGATGGGTACTCCTCCCATCTCCTCATTAAATCTTGAGGAGGACTTTTCCAACCTCCAGCCTGACTGGTAATTCATTTATGGGTTAGAGGATTGTTTTGGATCTAAGCAATTAAATCCAGTGAGGCACTGGTTTGGTAGGGGTCCTATCATCCATTTATGATTCCCATCCACATCTCTCTCATAGTACCATGGTATATCTTGACAAACCCCCCTTTCATTAGGTGTGCAATACTATCCATATTTAATTAATAAAAAAATTTCATACCTTACCTTTTACAACAAAAGGTTCATCAAATCCATCATTCACACACATTTAGTCTGCCACAGTCTTTTGGCAAGTTATAGTTATATTTACAAGATGGGGGAAATAGGGGTGTTACAATCCCCTCCCCCTTAAAGGAACATTGTGCTCGATGTTCTACCTACTGATGTGTTCTGTATATAAAGAAGTAAACAAAAATGGGTATGCATGTTTCATGGCATCCTCCATCTCCCATGTCACTTCATATGGACCAAATTGTTTCCACTGCACCTTGAAATGTGAAATGGTTCTTTTCTTGAGTGGGGTTTTCTTCCTATCTATTATGCATTGTGGTTCTAGCAGGAATTCTCCCTTTGGTTCCACCTAAATCACAGGACAATCAATTATATGATTAAAATCATGTACATATTTCTTCAATAACGAAACATGGAAAACATTATGTGCCTTCATTGTGGGAGGAAGTGTTAATCTATATGCTATAGGCCCCACTCTATCCAAAAATTCAAATGGTCCACAATATTGAGGTGCTATCTGGGCATAGGCTCCCATTCTCAAGGATCTTTTCCCGGGTCTAACTTGGAGATACACATGGTCCCTATTTGTGAACTCTTTAGAAGTCCTTTTTTTGTCTGCATAGCTTTTTTGTCTATCCTGAGCCACTTTCAGATTCTACCATATTTGGATTACTTGTTGTTCCATTTATTTTAGCATATCTAGCCCAATTGTAATTCTATCTACTGGGTTATCCCAGCTGATTGGAATTTTGCATTGTCTACCATATAGGGCCTCAAAAGGGCTCATCTTCAATGACTCTTGATAGCCGCTTTTGTAGGAAAATTATACCAATGGTAGGTAGTCTTCGCACTTCTTAGGTTGATGCATTACATGCATCCTTAACATGTCCTCTAATACCTAGTTTACCTTCTCGGTCTGTCCATTATTTTGAGGGTGATAGGTTGTACTAAATAGCAATTTAGTTTCAAAACCAATAAACAAATATTTCCAAAAGTTTGAAGTAAAATTCATATCTCGGTTGGATATGATTTCCTTAGGCATTCCATGCAGCCTAAGTATTTGTTTCATGTAAATACTGGCAATATCTATTGCCTTACAAGTTGACTTGATGGGAATGAAATGAGAAGTCTTGCTTAGTTTTTCCACAACTACCATGATGACGTCATTTTGTTTGGTTGATTTTGGTAACCCTGTGATGAAATCCATGGTGATGGTTTCCCATTTCCATTCTAGAATTGGTAGGGGTTGCGATAGTCCTCCTGGATGTCGGTGCTCTTCATTAACCTTCTAACATTCTAGACATTTGGCTAAGTAATCAACCATGTCCTTTTTCAATCTGGTCCAATAAAATAACTTCCTAGTGGATGTGATCATCTTCTGCTAACCAGGATGACCAATATATGGCCTTTTGTGTAGTTCATCCATTATGAACCTCTTCAAGTCATCACAATTTGGAATATACAACCTACCTTTGTAAGTAAGTAAGCCATCATTCAACAATTGATAACCCTGATACTTCAGCCCCATGGGCTCTTGTTCCAAGTATGACTTTACAACCTTGAAAAATGCATCTGTTTCTTGTGCACTTTTGACTCTCTCCTTGATGTTCGTTTCACAGGTGCTTACAGCTGCCAAGTGAATCACTTTCATACTTCTGCTAAGGGAATCAACCACTCTATTTTCCTTTCCTTTGATATGTTTGATTTCAAAATCAAACTCACTAAGGAGATCCATCCATCTATCTTGTCTAACATTGAGATTTGGTTGATCAAATAGATATCTCAACCCACAATGCTCTGTCATAAGCACAAATATTCTACCCATGAGGTAATGCCTCCACATTTTTAAAGCATGCACTATGGCAACCAATTCTAGATCATGGGTCACATAATGGATTTCATGCTCATTCAATTTTTTGGATTCGTAGCAAATTACATGTCCTTCTTGCATAAGGACTCCTCCAAGTCCTTCCTTGCAAGAATTTGTACATACACAAGGAAGTCCTTGTTTGGGTCTGCAATCTTCAGCATAGGTTCACTGGTTAGAATGTATTTCATCTCTTGAAATCTCTCTCCACATTCTGATGTCGAAAGGAATTTAACTCCATTTTTCTGAAGGGAGGTGATTGGGCAACTGATCTTGGAAAATCCTTTTATGAACCTCCTATAGTATCCTGATAGGACCAGAAAGGATCTGATATCAGATACATCCTTTGGGGTAGGCCAATCCATAATGGATTTGATCTTGTTGGGATCAACTACCACTCCTTCTTTAGAAATAACATGGCCTAAGTAATGGACTTGTTTCTAGAAAAAAGTCACACTTATTAAAATTAACATAGATTTGGTGTTGTCTTAGTACTTGAAGCACTAGCTTGAGATGTTCTTCATGCTCTTCCGTATTCTTGGAATAGATTTAGGATATCATCAATGAAAACCAATACAAATATGTCTAAGAACTTACTGAGTACATTATTCATTAAGCACATAAAAGTGGTTGGTGCATTGGTTAGCCCAAATGGAACCACCACAAATTCACAGTGACCATATCTTTTCCTAAAGTTTGTTTTGTGGATGTCTTCATCCTTAATTCATACTTGATGGTATCCATACCTCAAGTCAATCTTGGATAAAATTGTAGCACCCATTAATTGCTCAAACAAGTCATCCATCATTGGCAATGGATACTTATTGTTAATGGTCGTCTTATTGAGTTGCCTATAGTCTATGCACAACCTGAGTGTGTCATCCTTCTTTTTCACAAACAAGGCTGGTGCTCCCCATGGAGACACACTAGGCCAAATGTAACCTTTGTCCATCATTTTCTTTAGTTGTAGTTTGAGCTCAACTACCTCTGGTGTACTCATTCTATAGGGTGTTCTAGATATTGGCACTGCTCCTGGTGCAAGTTCTATTGAAAAGTCAGTATCTCTTATTGGAGGTAGACCTGGTACCTCTTATGGAAACACATCTTTATACTCTCCTAATATGGGATGGTATTCTAGGCTTGGTTTGTTGTTCTCAATAGAGTCCAACACTTTTATTGCATATAAAGGACATCCTTTTATGCAATAATTATTCACTTGAAGGGATGATATTTGTCTCACTGAGACATTCTTTTGAATCCCTTGTAAGGTTACCTTTCTCCCTTCTTCATCTTCACACTCCAAAGTTTTATTGTAATAGTCCAAATTAGTTTTATGGGAAACCAGCCAGTCCATGGAAATCAATAGGTCATAAGATCCTAAAGGGAGCATGTTTAGGGTTTCTTGGGTGGGTAATCCACTCATAATGAATTGGCATGCTGGTATGACCTCTGTTACTTTTCTTTTGGTTCCAGTGGCTAGTTGTACCAACCATGATTTAACATGTTTAACTTGTTTCAATTAACATTTCTGAACAATTTCAGGGGAAACATAACTCAAATTAGAGCAAGGGTCTATTAAAATTGAAACTAGATGGTTGGAAATCATACCTTCCATATCCACCACTAAATCTTGGTGGTAGGCTTGTCTATTATCCAAGGCTGCATAAATTTGTGGCATGCTCCTAGCCACATCATTGATTTTGGTAGCCTCTTGGATGTTGTAGACCCTCCTATTGTTCTGTTGCATATATGGTAAATCTCTCAGTAGATGTTCTTCTCCACAACCCAAACATTTCAAGGGTTCTCTCTTTGCGTTATCACTCTTACCCACGGCTTTTCCAGAGGGTTTATTTCCACTCCACGAAGGGAAATTTTGTTGATATGTACTTTTAGTAGGAAGGCTCATATTAGAACCCTTCCCATATTTCTTAAATCTTGAGGGTTTAAACGCCTTCTTCTTGAATCTCGAATTACTTTATTCTTCCATTCCTCATGAGGTTCTGTCTTATTCTTTAATTTCTCATAGCAATACCTTGCCTTTCGGATAGTGTCCTCTAAGGTCTTTGGCTCATCAAATTCAATTATGTCCTGGAAGGACTAAGGTATTACACTAATAAATCATTGCATCTTTACCTTTTCATCCTTTATGTAGGGTACACACCTTATCAACTCAAGGAATTTGTTGATATATTATTTTATTGCAATATGTCCCAACTTGAGTTCATAGAACTCCTTGGTATTCCCATCAAAGTATTTCTATGACAGATACTTCTTCTTGAAGTATTTCTCAAATTGTTTCCATGACAAGTCCTTCTCATGGATTCCTTTCACATTCCTAAGGTCCTCTTTCCAAATGGAGGCCTTTCCATTCAGGTTAAAAATGGTTATTCAAACCTTTAAATTTTCAGAGTAGTCATGGAATCTAAAGTACTTCTTCAACCAAAACAACCAAACTTCTACTTCTTCCCCCTTCTTAATTTCTCCATCAAAAGTGGGTGGTTTTTATTTCTTGAACTCTTCATGGTGATGACTCTTGGAATGTTTCCTCTTCTTTCCTCTCCTCTGGGAATGTGAACTAGTTTTGCTACTAGAGGATCTCTTGGAGTTATCAATTTCCTCACTAGAGGATTCTTCTGATGAGTGTCTCTTGGCTCCATGTTGGGCCTTCTTTGAGGTGCTCCTCCTGGTGTGGCCACTTTCAAGACCACACTTTCTTATCTCAAGTGGAATTTGGGTTTTCTAGTGTGATGTTTTTCCACACGACTGGCTGTCGGTCCATGTCGCAACTGCCTTTGTATATCTGATAAGATTTGCATTAGGACTGCATTAATTTCAGTTTTATTTTCCTACTCTTTTATCATCCTTTCATTGTCATCCTTACAAATATGTAATTCTTCCATGAGGCTTCTTACGGTTTCAACCAAATATGGAGGGGTTTCCACTTCCCTCCTTTCATCAGATTCCTCCTCTCTATTGTCGGAGCTTTCCCCCAATTCATGGGGTGTCACCATCCTTTATGTTGTAGTTTTCCTGCGGTCCAATGACTTCTTGAGTGTTGATAAAACATTTCCCGTTAGTTAATGATCCATTAGTTTATGAACAAGACACAGTTCAGATTTTTCAAAACATATAACAACAACAAAAAATTTCATTCCTTTCTTCAGTAGAGGTTTAACTAAGCCTCTTAGGAATGGGGTAAGATAGGGTGTTACCCCTAAAATTTCTCTAATAATATTTTTATGCGACTCGTTCATGAGCCCAAGCAGGCCAAGTGTTGTAACCATGCTCTAATACCAATTTGTAACACAACCGACCCCTAAGTACCATTTCTAGGGATGGGGCATCAAAATTTCGCTTACTTTAATCATCTCAAATCATCTCTCTGAGGTATCCATCCTCTTCTACTCATCCGTAGCTTTCTAACGACTACTACCAGACTCAAAATTGAGCTCTAGATTGCAAGTTAAGGCCTCTCGAAGTTCTTCAAGCATTCTTAGTTGATGGCCATGTGGATTCATCTCATTCGTAACATATTTGAATACCTATGTTCACGGTGGAGGTTCATCCACCATCCAATCCATCGACGATACTTAATCCTCATTTGACACATAAGCTAGAAAGGATTTCAATGTTCAACATTGAACATTCCTTCTCCTTTCTGCACGCCTTTCCTCCGGAGTCTCGAATTCCTGAAATCCCGAAGGAGCCCAAAATCTCGCCACGTGGCTCCGACCTTTGGGCCTTTCATCTTATCCTCGACACTGCATCCCAAACCTCTGGAGTCTCGAAGTCCCAGACTCTCGAAGTGTCCACCCTCTCACATGGTGATGTATTAAACGCAGAGGCAAGTACAGGTGGGTCTCGAGTGTCCTCCTTTCTCCTGGAGTGGTCAACATTAGGTTGACCATGGTCTAGATCTAATAGTCATGGGATATCTTGAGGGGTCCCTAGATATATGGTCCTCATTACTTTGTAGCTCTAGCCTTCAGAGGATTCGACGTTATGGCCACTCTGCTCTCTTGAAGTAGGACTTCACCGAAGTACCGTACGCAGGTCCCTCCACTGGATGATCATACGGTTAAGAGGGGTTCTTAATGGACTCCCCATATCCACGATTTACGCCAATTCATAACTCTGGTGTTTGGGGAATTTGGTGTTGTAACACCTATGTTCTCCTGAAGTAGGACTTTGTCAGACTTACCTCGGTGTAGATCCAACAACTAAGAGGACTCTGACACCTCTGATACCAATTTGTAATACAATCAACCCCTAATTACCCTTTCTAGGGATGGGGAATCAAAATTTCTCTTACTTTAATCATCTCAAATCATCTCTCCAAGGTCTCCATCCTCTTCTACTCATCCATAGCTTTCTAACAACTGCTACCAGACTCAAAACTATGCTCTAGATTGCACGTTAAGGCCTCTCGAAGTTCTTTGGGAGTTATCAGTTGATGGCCATGTGGAACCCACATGGGTTCATATAGTTCATACCATATTTGAATACCTACATCCACAATGGAAGTTCATCCACCATCCGATCCGTCGGCGGGACTTGATCCTCATTTAACACATAAGCTAGGGGGGAGTTTGGCATTCGATGCTAAACAACCCTTCTCCTTTCTGCACACCTATACTCCGGATTCCCGAATTCCTGAACTCTCGAAGGAGCCCAAAATATTGCCATGTGGCTTTGGCCTTCAAGCCTTTCAGCTTATCCTTGACACTGCCTCCCAAACCTCTGAAGTCTCTAAGTCCCGGACTCCCGAAGTGTCCACCCTCACACGTGGTGATGTATTGAATGTAGAGGAAAGTACAAGAGGGTCCCGAGTACTCCACCCACCAAATGGACCAAGTAAGAAATTACGAGGGGTGACACGTGGCAAGGAAGAGATGACACATGGTCCCTACAGTGGGTGACACCTGTCATGTTTTAATGGGCACATAGGGTCTGCGAAACATACAAATCTAGGTGGCACATGGCACGTCAAACATGGGTCCACGTCACCCTAAGTGACGTTAGCGTACCCCGTCACCTTGGACTGATAGCCTTCCAAACCCTTCGATCTCATGGCTAAGGTGTGTCCACGTAAACCCTTGGATCTATGGCCTTCGTTACTTCATGACTTTGGCATTCGGGGGATCCATGGTGTTACTTCCTTCTTGCTCCCGAAGTGGTTAGCGCCAGGTTGACCATGGTCTAGATCTAATGGTCATGGGAGATCTCGAGGGGTTCCTAGATCTACAGTCCTTGTTACTTCGCAACTCCGACCTTTGGAGGATTCAGCGTTATGGCCACTCCTCTCTCTCTCGAAGGACTTCACTGAAGTATCGTATGTGGGTCCCTCCATTGGATGATCAAACGATTAAGAGGGGTTCTTAACATACTCCCCAGATCCATGACTTACAACAATTTGTAACTTCGGTGTTCAGGGAATTTCGTGTTGTAACATCTTTGTTCTCCCAAAGTAGGAGTTCGTCGGACTTACCTCGGCATAGATCCAAGGACCAAGGGGACTCCCGAATACCCTCAGATCTACAGTTCGTGTTACTTCACGATTGATAAATGGATCATGGATTAATGGTGGGGCAGGTCTATATATGACAATTAGGGAAACCGTCAGGCACCAATCAACCTTGTGGGTAACCGTAACAACTAGTTTCTTTCAGCCAGTTTACAAATGGTAAGGTCGTAATACCCCGAAGCTCCAAACTCTTGGAGTTTTGAAACCAGAAAATCTTAGCTCCTTTTGAGCCTAGCGCAAGGTTCCTAGACCTTGGTCATATGGGTCTTCCGAAAACTCTCATGGGATACATGCTAATTACTTTAGCCGTGAATTGGTTAAGGACATTGGCATGAGCCCTCGGTTGCACAGGTGAAGGGTCTGAAGGAAGCACCCTCATTCCACAGAGTTTTAACTTGGCATTCCCATGAAGGTAGTTTCGAGAGGTCGACAGGACTTAAGAATCCTACCTCGACTCTCTTGCAAACTTACATCCCATAGCTCTCTAACCGCTAAGCTTAGGCAAGAAGAATACCATTCAAAATCATGGGTTCACAGAGAGAATACATATTTCTACCTTAATCATTCAATACATAACTCCTTCATAGACATATAAATATATTCAATCATATTTTCCATTTCAATACACAGATTATGAAAATACTTATCAAGAAACCAGATTCGTGAAGTGACTGTTGAAAGGGGTGCTTGTTTCCACCCAACCATAGGAACATCCACTCCTGAATAGATTTATCACTGGCCACCCTTGAGATAGATCATGATGCTTTGAGAGAGACTCTTTGTTCATGCTCCATGATAGTCAGGGACATAGGTTACTCTCCTCCTCCCATAGGATCTTGGCAACAAATTTTCTCTGTACCAAACAAGGGGGCCTACATGAGTACTTCCATAGTCACTTGTCAACCCTGTTTATCAACTTGGACTGAAAAAACTTCCAACAACTTCTTGCACCCAGAATGAGCTTGTTTCTTAGTTCTCCCTCGAACCAGAGAGTTGAAAGTGCTCTTTTTCTCTTCTGGGTGATTGGTCTCTCTTCTTTATTTCCTCGCACATTTTCCTCTGCCCCCGAATTACCTGTTTTCCTGCCTTCCTTAGTGAGTTTGCATGGGTCTGAATCCCGAGCTCCTGGTCAGGGCTGGAATCCCCTGTAGATGGGTACTCCACCCCATCTCTTCATTAACTCTTGAGGATTACTTTTCCAACCACTATCCTCACTGGTAGTTCATTTCTCAGTGTGAGCAATTAAATCCAGTGAAGTATTGGTTTAGTAGGGGTCTTCTCAACCATCTCTGGTTCCCCTCCCCATCTCTCTCATAGCACCATGGTCTATCTTGGAAAACCCCCCTTTCATTAGTTGTGCAACACTATCCATATTTAATTAATAACATAAATACATATCTTACCTTTTATAACAAAAGGTTCAACAAATCCATCATTTACACATATTTAGTCTGCCACAGTCTTTTGGAAAGTTATAGTTATATTTACAAGCTGGGGGAAATAAGGGTGTTACAACTTTGTTGACATCGACTAGGATGGAGATATGAATCGATGAAGGTCGACCGATTGATACATGTTCAAAATGTTTGGTGGAGAAATTAGTTGGATGAGTAAGCGACAAGTGGTCATAGCCCTGTCAACAACAAAATATGACTACATGGAAACCACTCATGGAAGCAAAGAAGTAGTATGGATACAAAGGATGTGTTCAAGAATCGGGTTTGAGGATTGTTTGAAAACACAAGTATTCCAACAGAGGATGAACACCTTCAATAACCACTCACATAACTAGATCAAAGATAAACACACCGATGTTTTCACGTGGTAAAACCCCTATGGGGAAACATCCACAACCCTAGCCAACGCGACCAATTGGAGAAGTTTATTAATGCAAAGAAAAATATTACAGAGAGATTTTACAAGAGATTTTCTCATAATCGATCATCGGAAAATGGATCTCCATGCTCTTTAAATAGAGATCATGGACCAATCGGGTGTTAATCCACGGATCAATGGCCGTTAAGATCGAGGAGAGTATGAACCGTCAGATCAATCTATGTCGGGAACATATTGTGACCATCAGATTTCCTAACTGCAAATGCATACTAATGCATACTAAATAAACACACTAAGAAACACACTTTTACCTAACGACACATTAGACCAAGTAGATCTTAACTAACTCCTAAGTGTCTAAATATACTAACATCCCCACTTAAGAACAACTTGGGATAGGATTGAAGGATTTACAATGGTGATACAATAGGAGAAGGAAGGAGAGGCATTAGAGCCTATCCCCCCTTCATGACAACTTCCTGAACTCCTAGCATAGATCAAAGTTTGGAAAACTTCGCTTCTGTAAGAGGCTTTGTGAAAATGTCTGCAACTTGATCTTCTATAGGGAAAAAGAGCACTTCAATAACTTGATCATGAATGAGCTTTCTGATGAAGTGCATGTGTAGCTCGATGTGCTTGTTGCACTGATGTTGAACTGGGTCTTTGGTGAGATTGATGGCACTCTGATTTTCACACCAAAGGTTGGTCGGATGTTGCTTCTCGAATCCAAACTCTGAAAGGATTTGTCAAAGCCACAAGGCTTCCTGACTTGCATTTACTGATGCTCAGTACTCTACTTCTGCTGAAGAAAGTGCAATGGATTATTGTTTCTTACAGGCCCAAGTGACAGGTCTGGAACCAAGGCTGAAAACATAACCTGCACTAGACTTCCGATCATCAGGGTCGCCAGCCCAATCTGAATCAGTGAAACCAACCAATAAGGGATTCCCCTGAACTGTAATGTAGCCCGAACTGAACTATACCACATACATAGCGAAGCATCCTTTTATATGCTTTCCAATGGATTTCATGGGGTGTTTTCATATACCAGGCAATAAAACCAACAATAAAGGAAAGATCAGGACAAGTATGAGCCAAGTATAAGAGGCTACTAACTAACTGACGATACAGGGTGGCATCAACTTCAAGAGAAGTACAGGTGGCAGTAAGCTTGACTCCAGACTGGAAGGGAGAAGGGGTTGGTTTACAATCATCCATGTGAAAGAAACGAAGGTCACAAACATACTTATACTGGGAAAGAAAAATTCCTTCATTGGTTTGCAAAACTTGGAGTCTAAGGAAATAGTGGAAAAACCCTAAATATGTCATTTCAAATTTCTTCTTAAGGTTGGTTTTCACATGGTTTAAAAGTTTTGAGTCACTACCAGTAAGGATAAGGTCATCAACATAAAGGACAAGGATTATGAGATGGCTTCCTACTTTCTTGGTATAGACATTAGGATCAGAATGGCATCTAAAGAATCCAGTGGAAATAAGAAAGCTGTCCATTTTGGCATACCAAGCTCGAGGAGCTTGCTTGAGACCATAAAGAGATTTCTTAAGGCAAAAAACAAGGCTAGAGTCATTCTAGACATAGCCAGGAGGTCGTTCCATGTATATTTCTTCTTGCAAATCTTCGTGCAAGAAGACGGATTTAACATCCATCTGATGGAAATCCCATTTATGTGAGGCAGCAAGGGAAAGAACAAGGTGGATGGAATTCATTTTGGCTATAGGGGCAAAGGTTTCATTATAGTCAATCCTTCAACTTGGGAAAATCCTTTGGCAACTAACCGAGCCTTGTGTCTTTGAACATGTCCATATGATGCATACTTAGTTCTATAGACCCATTTGCATCTAACAAGTTTTCTTTCGTTTGGAAGAGGTACAAGATCCCAAGTATCGTTTTCCATTAAAGAACGATACTCTTCATTCATTGTTGTATCCCAATATGGATTACCCGAAGCTTTTGCAAATGTCTTTGGATCATGAGTTTCTGAAACTTGAGCCAAAAGAGAAGAGGCTCATTGGAACTATGAATGTGTCTGACGCTGATATGAAGGATCACCGACAAGATCACCAGCTGCTTCTCGTGTTGAACAGACCCATCTAGGAAGCGATGGAGCAAGTGCTAGTTTAGGTTCAAAGGACTCATCTAGAGGAAGGTGAGCAGGTGGAGGTGGATTTTCATCCTCGCTATCATCATCTGAATAAGAAACCAGAACAAAAGAAGGTACAAAATCCAAAGATGGCTTGCAGACTGAAGAAGGCACAGTCGTCAAATTAGGCTCGCAGGACAAAGAAGGAACAAGAGTCGAATTAGGCTCGTAGGGAAATATATTTTCATCAAATTTAACATCTATTCTAATAATAATTTCATTACGATGTGTTTGAAGAAGTCTATAACCTTTGACATCTTCAAAATAACCAACAAATATACACTTCTCACTTTTAGGTTGTAATTCTTTCCTTTTCTCATCAGGAATGTGAGCCCATGCTATACTTCCAAATACACAGAAGTGACTTACATCTAGATCAATTTTAGTCCAAGCTTCTTCCGGTATTATATTTTTAAGAGCCTTTGTGGGAGTGTGATTTACTATGTATTTTTCACAGTTGATGGGTTCTGCCCAATACTTTAGACTTAATCCCTTAGATTGGATCATACAATTATCCATTTCTTTTAATGTGCAGTTCTTTCTCTCAACAACGCCATTTTGTTGTGGTGTATATGGAACAATGTGTTGCATTTGGATTCCCTGTGTAGTGCAGTAACTTGTAAAATTATTGTTTACATATTCGCCTCCATTATCTGTTCTTAACCTTTGAATTTGATGTCCAAATTTCTTTTCTACAAGGGTCTTGTAGGCCAAAAACTTGTCAAAAAATTCGCTCTTGAGTTTTAAGAAGTAAACCCAATTATGTCTGGAAAAGTCATCAGTGAAAGTTAAGAAATACTTGCACCCAGAAAAAGAAGGAGAAGAAAGTGGACCACACAAATCAATGTGAACAAGCTGCAAAGGACTCGAAGCGTGCCAAGAGGCACATTTGTCAAAACTGTCTCGATGATGTTTGTCGAGAACACAACTGGCACAAACACCATCTCTGCATGAAACAAGCGGAAGACCAATCACCATCTGTTGATTACATAGTTGTTGCAATGAGCGATAGTTTAGATGACCAAATCGCTCATGCCAAAGTTTGCTCAAGTCATCGCTATGAGCAACAAAAACTGATGAAAAAGATGATGACCCAAAGTTGTCAAACTTCTACAACCTGGTAATATCATCAACAATTCTAGTTGCAAGAACATGCTTAGGATATTTTAGATCCTTGATTACAACTTGGTGAGGTGAAAAATCTACGGTTTTACCTTCACCTGAATGAGTGATTTGATATACTGAAAGAAGGTTACAAGAAATAATTGGAACACATAATACATCATTGAAATGACCATTTTCTAATTGAACCTGTTCTAGATCCTCCAACACTAAGAGATCTATCATCACCAACAAATATTTTCTTAGTGTTACATTCATGTAGAGTATAAAATATGGCTCTATCCTTAGCCATATGAGAAGATGCTCTAGAATCAATAATCCACTCATTAGAAGAAGAAGTAGAAGTTGTATTGAAGGAGAAACCAGAAGCAGAAAGTGCATGTCCATGAGAAGAAGAAGAAGAAGCAAAATCAATACAGATGTTGTTCTTTTTCATCGCTGCTTCTAAAGCTTCCATCTTCTTGAAACATTTGGACTCATCATGACCATCTTTATTGCAAAATTTACAATGTCTATCGGTATTCTTACTTTTATATTTTTCTCCTTTGTCACCATTAGGAGCAAAAGCTGTATGAGTGGGTTTGGGACCCTTATATTGCTTGTTGTTGTGGCGAGGATGTTGCTTCTTGGTATTCTTGGGTTTATCTTTCTGATGGACAACTAAGGCTTTGTTGGAGGTACCTGCAATTTTGATCACTCCAAGTTGTACAAGCTTATCTTGCTCTCTAATTAAAGCATCACAAAAGTTCTTAAGGCTGGTTTTTTTATAAGCTGCCCCTAGAGCATCTTGCATGGCATAAAAGGTAGATACACACATAGAATATGCACTACCTAGCTTAGAAAGTATAATATAGATGCAACACTCTTCTTCTATCTTTATCTTACATTCTTCACATGCAATTCTGAGTGTTTTAAACTTAGATAGATAGTCTTCAATGCAAGAAAAATCATTTGGACTTAAAGTTAGTACTTGATTTTATAACTGTTGTGCTCGAATAATATTGTGTTTACCAAACACAAATTCAATCTTGTCCCAAGCTTCTTTGGATTGATCAATTGATTGAAGGTGGAACCTTAAATCAGGAGAGATGGACATTATGATTAATCCACGTGCTTCGTCATTCCTATTATCCTATTTGACTTTCTTATCATCATTAGTGGGTGTTGTTTCATTTCCTAGGGTAATCCGGTACAAGCCTTTACTTCTTAATAAATCCTCCATATGGGATTTCCATTGGAAGTAGTTGGTGTTGGTAAGCAAGAGATTACTTGTAGAATCCATATTAAATATGTAGATAATATGGATTTAAAAACTAAAACTGATGATCTTGATGGAAAGATCTCGAAAAGTTATGCAGTTTAAAAAAAAAGGCACTGAAAACGGACTTCGGATGTGAGAGTTATGCCCTTTTTAAAAAAGGCATAAATGGTAACCAAATGACCACGTGGTAGTGTAAGTTGCCTTATGAAGTGACCCACTTTTATAAAGAGAAGTGGGGATCACTTTTACAAAGAAAAGTTGCATGCAAAATAAATATCTCTAAAATAAAATATTAAAGCTACTTATAGTGATTCACTTTTATATTTGAATTGAAATACACTTTACAATTTTAGCATGATGTTTTTCAAAAAAAGTAACAAAAGAGAGACTAGAACTCAAGACCTCTTACTTAACAAGACAACTTTTAACCAAATGGTCTAGCAAAACATATTGTAATGTTTAGAAGGAGGATTGGGGTTGTTGTTGTTGTTGACGGCCTTGGGGAGTGTGCTAAAAAAAATACTCTTTTCACACAAGAAAAAAAATTCGCTTCTCGATGACAACAAGGGTTAGATCTCAGTTAGCTTACCCGAAAGATGCACCTTTTCCTATTTGGTTCTTATTTGTCAAGATCGCATAGGGCACAGGGAAAAAAGAATACCTAGATTTAAAAGAGTAGCAACCCGGAAATAAATAATACAAAACCGAAATAAAAACAAAACACATCTCTGCAAAAAATTTAAAAAATGCATATTCAAGCTTAATACCTCCGGATCTGATTGTAATGGCCGTATTTTGGGCAAACATAAACATTTTCGAGAGAAACGAAAAGTGTTCCTAAATGAAACAAGTGCTTCGGACGCAATGGAACAATCCTATCAGCCCATAAGTGTACTAAAATGATAGAAAATGGATATGAGGTAAATTGGCTTCATGATTTCGATCTACAATAGGAGCAACTCTTCAAACAGGCTCTGATACCCTGTTCGACAACACAGATATTCCAAGAGAGGATGAACACCTTCAGTAACCACTCACATAATGAGATCAAAGATCATCACACCGATGTTTTCACGTGGTAAAACCTCTACGGGGAAACATCCACGGCCCCAGCCAACGCGACCACTTGGAGTAGTTTATTAATGCAAATAAAAAGATTACAAAGATATTTTACAAGAGAGTTTCTCACAATCGATCATCGGAAAATGACCCTCCATACTATTTAAATAGAGATCATGGACCAAGCGGGTGTTAAGCCACATATCAATGGTCATTAAGATCGAGGAGAGTATGAACTGTTAGATCACTCTATGTCGGGAACATATCGTGACCGTCAGATTTCCTAACTACAAATGCATACTAAAACATACTAAGAAACACACTTTTATCTAACGACACATTAGACCAAGTAGATCTTAACTAACTCCTAAGTGTCTAAATATCCTAACAAGGATATAGCTATGAAGATAATTTGTGATAGTCAAAGTGCAATATTTATGGCAAAGAATCCAACTTATCATTCTAAGACTAAGAACATTGATGTACAATACCATTTCGTGAGAGACATGGTGGAAAGAAACAAGCTGTTGTTGAAGAAAGTAGACATGTTGGAAAACATAGAATAATCTTTGACCAAGTTTGTGAGTGTTGTGAAGTTCTCTTGGTGCAAAGAGGCAATGAGCATTGCTTCCCTTGGTCTGTGAATGAGAGTTCATAGGTATCTCGGTTTCAACAAAGAAAACAACAAGTGGGGAATGTTGGGTTGTTATATTCTTTGCAGTGAAATTATAGTCAAGGTGGATTGAATGACAGTTGAAGTCAACGATCGAGGTGGCTCGACTAGGTAAATATGAAGTCGAAGGAATCGAAAGCAAGTCGAAGGTTGAGGTGGTTTGACTGGGTAAAGATGAAGTCAAAGACATTGACAAAAAGACGAAGGTTGAGGTGGCTCGACTGGGTAAAGTCAAAGAGGTCAACCAAAAATAGGTCGACAGGCGGGGATGTGGAAACCAACTGAAGACTTAATGAAGGTTGACTGATAATCCGACTTGGTAGTCGACTGTAACAGAATCCTGAGATTTGTGGGATTTGTAGCCAATGATCTGCATGGATATGTAACATTTTTTGGGCGTCTTTTATTTAGGGTTTTTCCTGCTGTAAAGCCTATAAAGAAGGCATGTTGTAATGCTGTAAAAGCTAATCTTTAAATGAAATCATAGAGGTTGTTGGTCATGTATATGTAAGCCAAATTGGTTGTAGGGTTGTTCTTGTATAAGAAATAGGGTATGATTTTGATTGTGTATTAGGTTTGGACCAAGGTTATACATGCAACCTTTTATTATAAATGAATAAAACAACAAGAGAGCAGAACACTCAAGGAATGTTGGTTTTCCAGGTTTGGGTTTTCAGGGTAAAATATTTGTGTATTGTGTGTTTTCTTTGTCATTTACTTTCTTGATTAAATCTTTCTTCCTCTCTTCTGCTAGGTTTAGTGTGGAAGTGTTCATCATTTCCTAACAAGAGGGAGGTAGAGGCTTCTCCTCTAAACTACTTCTCTATCTTTCAAAAAATTATGAATTGTTGTTTTGTGAAAAATGATATTTCGAGACAAGAATAATCATGATTTTTCTTTCTATATGAGTGGTGGTGGTGTTAACACCATTGTTATTGTGCCGAGAGGCGATTTTTGCAACCCATGTGGGTACGACGTGTCATGTTTGTAACACATGTCAGCTCAGACATACTAATTAATATAAAACAAAAATAAATACAATATGGGTTTACAATTAAAAAAAAGATGTATATTAAATTTGACAAACATAAATACTATTACAAAATGCATCCATATTAAAATTCTACAATGTAGTATTGGAGAGATTGTAATGGTTTTCACCATATGTTGGCCCAATACAATATTCTACAAAACAAAAAATAAAGTAATAATAATAATGCTCAAAGTTATTGCCCAACACGAGAATCTCTTTGGTACTTTTATTTGTTGTTTGTAGTCAATGGATTTAAAATGAAAAATTAAAAGATAACTTACCACAATAATAAAAAAACTAAAATAAGGGCATCATTATAATAAAATAAATCATCATAAATCCATCTTAACTTTGGATTCATCAAGGGGATAAAGGGATCAAATCCTTTAAGGTGTAATTTTTTTTTTAAAGTGCAAAACTTGAAGAAATATTTGCACCTCGATGAATTTGATCCCTCTCAACACTTATATATCCATAATTAAGATGGATTTGTGACTAGTTTTAATTATTCTTGTTATTGTAATTAGTTTTATTATTTTTTTCAAGACCTTCAATTTTCTTATGAATTTATATGTTTAGTACTTTTAAGACATGTTTCTGTGTAAACCTTGTGGTGCAAATGTTTGATCTCATTTCAGTGTAGAGGCTATTTTTTGTTTCAAAATGTTGAAAAGGTTTTCCCTCCTCAATAAGTTAAGAGAAAATAAACCCAAGTAAGTTATTTTTTCCTTCAATGAGTTAAGAGAAAAAAACCCAAGTAGGTTTTCCCTCCTCATTAAGTTAAGCCTCAACTAGGCAACTGATTATTTACATGTCCCTTTGCATCCTAATCGAATAAAATTAAAAAAGTAAAGCGATATTGTGTGTATAAACAAAAGATGATGTTTTTTCTATAGAAGACATAAAGTTTTGGGTTAAGTGACTTGCAAATGAGAAAGCTAAGGACATTTATGGCTACCAAGATGAAATATTAAAAAATGGAGGGCCTATTCTGATCCTCACATACACAAGCTCTTCAATTTAGCAGTCAAGCATGGATCCCCTAAACCTTGGACTCAAAGGCTCATTGTACCTATTTTTAAAAGCGGGGATAAAATAAATCCATCTAATTATAAGACTATTATGATTAGCCCCATTTCATCCAAGCTATATGGAAGTATTTTGTAAAAGAATATAAGCAAATGGATAGAAATCCAAGGAAAAAGAGCTAAAGGTCAAGTCGATTTTACAGGTTATCATTCAACTATGGACCAACTTATCATGCTTAGGATCATTGTCAAGGAGTTTCACAACAATAAAACAAATAGCCTTTGTTGTTTCATTGACTTTAGGAAAGATTTTGACAATGTACCTAGGGCCAACCTTTGGAATATGTTAGAAGAGATAAAAGTTCCCTCCGGATTGAGAGTTGATGTGGTAAGGTTATATGAGAAAACTATTGCCAAGTTTAGAAGCACTGAGGTTTGGTCAGAATAAATTAACTGCAATATAGGAGTCAAGCAAGGTTGTCCCCTATCCCCTACCCTTTTTGGCATTTACATTGACAAGTTAGAATTTTTTTTGGAAGCCGCATGTTGTGTACATGTATGGTTGTTAACAATGACAAACGAAAGGTTATGATCATTAAATCCAACAAGATCTCCTACGATAATTTTGTACATGACAACAATATCTTGGAGGAAGTGCCTTCGTACAAGTATCTTGGATTTTATATTCATCGCAAGCTTAATTGGAACTATAACATTGAGAAAAGGATAAATGGAGGGTGGAAAGCTTATTACATGCTTGAAAATATTTGTAAATTAGCAGACCTTTGACTATGGGATAAGAAAAAGCTCCTCTTTGAGAATCTTGTCACTCTTGTTATCTTATATGGGTGTGAAGTTTTGGGGACACAGTATATCTCAAGAATCCTGGAGAAATATAGATCATATCCAAAAGAAGTTTGTAACTTATAATATTAAAATTAAGGGAAATATACCCTATCCTATCCTCCTTATCGAAGCAAGCCTTTCCCCAATTGAGAGCACAACTATGATTAGGTACTTAATGTATAAAAACAAGCTAAACAACATGGATAACAAGAGGATCCAAAAAATTGCTTTTGACTCTAGCCAAAATCACCAATGACTCAAGTGGGGATGAAATAATGATGTCAAGTCTTGTATAAATCATTGGGGAATAAAAGAAGAAGTTATTCTGCAGAATACCGATGATATTAAAAATATCGTGCAAGCTAAATTTAAGGAGAATCTATGGTGTGATAAATAATTAGATGATAAAATAAAATTAATATATTATGAGGTGGTTAACCCTAACCTTGAAGATAAAAAATATCTCTCTATTTTGACTAGCGTAAAGAAGAGAATCAATATTGCTAAAATAAAAACTAATTCTCATGAGCTGCATAATGAAACTGGGCATTGGGAAATCCCCAAAACACCATGGCAAGAAATAATCTGTCACCTTTGTGACACCAAGAGGGTTGGATATGAAAAGCACTTCCTCCTAGAATTCCCTATGTATACCCATATTAGATCCCAATTTCAAAATATTTGTCACAATACCGACCTTCCTAACCTTCTAAGTCATTAAAACTTTAGTGATCTTGGAACACTTCTCTTAATGCTTGTCAAGCATAGAAATAACATTTTAAAGAAACCCAAGTAATCTCTTACTTTTCTTAAAGTCTGATAGACCAATTTTGGTCTCAGTGGACGTTAACCATCATCATCATAATTATATGAAGTGTGACATGGAGGAATTATCCCTAAAATGGGATTGTTTTGTTTGTGGAAAGAAACCTTAATGGTAAAATCTATATATATTGCATGCATTTTTCCACTTATTGTTATTTTTTCTTGCTTCCATGCAAATTGTTTATGTAAAATATTCTGTGAGAGCATTACATAAGTTTTGATTTTAAGCTTAAACGATTATGTAGTTTTCCTTCTTTTTTTTTTCTAGATAGATTTTGCTAACATGTCAAATTTGTTTTAAAGATTCTCTCGAGGACCTTTACATAAGATTTGATGCTAAAATTAACAATCAAAAAAATTCTTTAAGACTTTAGATATTAAATTTTAAAGTTTTTTTGTGTTAAAATTATCAATGAAAAACTTATTTAAAGCTTATATATTGAACTTTAAATTTTGTTTAGAAAACAATCTCTTAGAAACTTGCATGGATTTTTTTAATACATTTTTTTTCAATAAAATTATCATGGATCCCTGCTCTCCCTTGGAATATCTAGATGGGGTGGCTCAACCTCCAACCATAATAGTGACTTGCATAGATTTTGTTAATATTTTTTTCCCAAAGAAATTCTCACGACCCCTCCTCTCCCTTCGAATATCTGGATGGAGGCAACTCAATCCCCAACCAAAATAGCACCTAGTAACCCAATGAGACTCAGTCATACTAGAACTTGTGACCTCATGGCAAACTTTGCCTTGAAATAGTCTATTCGAATTGATTGAGCTAACCTACTAGGATAGATTTTGTTAATATTTATGAGAATGTATGATAGTGATTTGTGATGCTTTATTATACTCCAAGAATGACAACATATGTTGGAGGAGTGATAGATGTAGATTTAGGAATGTGATATATCATTAAAAAATGCCAACTATTGTTGAAGAGTAGGCTTTTCAAATCTTGTATTTTGCACCCTTTTTTCCCTCTATGTTTTTTTTCTTCTTTCCCTCAGATTCAACTTTTATTGTTGTGCCCTTTTTAGTCTTGAGTTTAATTCCTTTGAACAATTTTTAGACCAACTATTATTTCAAAGGGAATTTTCCTTAAAATTACTCTTTGCAAACATTTATAGCTTTGCCAGTAGCATCTAGTGTTGAATTTGTTTCATCGTTAGAAGAGTAACTAGAAACATAAGTAAAAATGGGAATGGGAAGAAATATATACGGGGATTTTTGGCCTCCCTCATCTTCAACCTCTCTAATTTCAACAATGCTATACACAAATGATTTAATATGTATGTTATTTGTGTTTTCTTTTGCCAAGAKTRATTAGATTTTTTAAATATTCAAATATTTTGTTGTGTGTAATTCTGCATTGATATATTGCTACTCTAGGTTAATTGAAAAATTGTGTGTATGAGGTTTTATAATCAAGTTATTCTATACGTGATAATCCTTTAGTACATATTATGTTAGCTCCAATCCACAAATGATTAATAAAATTATACCATTTAGATAGTTTGTTTCGTATCAATCATACTTTTTGATCACTTCAATATCTCTACAATCTTAGAACCACATAATATCATATCACATACCCATATCACTAACTAAAATAAATTCTTTAATTCAATACCTAGATGCCTTGTAACAATAACTTGAATGAGAAGAGTATGCATGTATGTACTCGAGTGGATACGAGTGCGAGTGGTTCATTGTAATTGAGTTATAGTCCTTGAGCCAAGTATTTCTATGCGAGATTCTCCACCTCTCTTCGCAAGGATTAAGAAAAAAAATTGATTCCTTAATTCATCTATTTTTGTATTCTTTGGAAGAAAGTGGACATTATTAGTTCCTATGTATCCTTTAAATATCTACAATAAGTGGGTTCACTAAATGAATGCTATGAGTGAATGCATTTGGTGTTGAATTGTGAATGGATTCTCACATGGTAGGTTACTCGTCCATGTTCTCTATCCCACTTGTAAAATGATGTCAAAAACATGTCTAATGGAGGTGTCAATGGTGCTCAAATAAACTTTATGAAGACAAAAGATATGACAGTTAATGTCATGTCTAAAAGGGAATCATCCCATGTTATTCTTATTTAGAAACTTGGGTAGATGGTAGAAATGGTAGCATCTTACCCCTAATTATAGGGAGTATTCTTAGGCATTTATTTTAACCTAATTCCAATAGAATAATCAAGACTAAGGGTTAAGAAACACTAAATAAATTGGAATTACAATGTCTTAAACTTCCATTAGAGATAATTCACGTTAAGAAATCTATCTCTTCCAAACTTATTAACCCATTCTCTTATTTTTGGATGTGAGGTATGAAGCCCATGTATGAGGATAACATGAAGTTTAGTTAAGAGGGCCTTGTTACTATGTTATTGAAGCATATACATGCTAAGAATATGGTTCTACACTATATCTTTGTTGATTTGAATGCTCAACTTCTTTTCAAGTTGATGATTTACACATTGTGATTGTATTGCATAAGCTATGGCACATGGTTGAGTCTTATTCAAACTGCAATGTGTATATACATCTATCCCTCAAATATTAAATAGTTTAACTTGCCAACTTATTCTCTAAAACTAGTTGGTATGGTAGGACTATTAATACAAGACATGTTGATGAAGCCTTCACCATATCTTTGAATAATTATAATTCTAGCTAGGGAAAAACAAAAATCTCTAGGTTAAAGCTTAAGTATGTTAAAAAAGAAACCACCATGCTTATCATGTATTTCCAATTTATCTCATTGTTGGTTTATCAAAAGTATGTAGAGTAGGTATTCGTTGGATGCATACTTTAATTTCACATCTATTGAGTGCTTACACTTGAAATTTGTGTAAACCAATAAGGAGATAAGTTGAAAATATGATGGAAAAAATAGTTTAACTATTATTTTATGGTTAATCCATTAATTATTTTATTATTTTAACTATTAATTATTATTTTCCTTAGGAGACTAATTTTTTATGGCAAAATTTCTCTAATAATCCATATCATTGCAAAAGATCCAGTGCATGCTTTACATTCATTAATACATAAAATGTATTTATGCCTATCCCTCCCATCTTCAATGTGACTTAAGGTTTGAAAACTAGTTGGTACAAGTGAGCCACTAAAACTACACATAGTGGCTAAAGCTTTGTGCCATTTCTTTGGATGATTATGTTTGTAGATGGGAAAAAACTATGAATATATGAGTTAAAGTTAAAGCATGATTTAGAAGGAATCACTGCACTAGCCACATTATACATACAACAATAATTGAGGAAACATAATGAGCCACATTATACGTACAACCATAGTTGAGGAAACACAACGAGACATATTATACATACAACCATAATTGAGGAAACATACGACTTACAAACACAAAATTTATTCTTGTTTTATGGACTATTGTAATGTCTTTGATATAGTCCCAAGGCTCCTCTTTTCAAGAGGGTTGAGGTTTGAAGGAAGCTAATTGAATTGATGATCTCCTTGGCTAATTTATGATCCACACATGTATTCCACATGTTCATACTCATCAATAGTAAAAATGCATGTCATGTGTATTAGATTAGAGTTAGAATTATAACACAACATTATACCACAATTGATGATGTAGGACATACATATCATATATTGCGATTGGATATCATTATCCTTTTGCACTCATCAAATATTTTATTCCTTAATGCTTTTTCTTCTACCAATGCACTCTAATATTAATATGTAAGTGCATTGATGATATAAAGACGTTATCAAGATATAAATATATCATTTGGACTTAGTTTTTGGCATGTCATTTGGTATTTCTACTCTTTTTATTAGTTCTATTTAAGCTCTTCTTATCTCCTTGCAATCATTCCTATGTAATAACTCTCCTTTCCCTTCTTTGTCCACTATAAGTGTCATGAAATGCATTATTATCCCTACACCACTTACCCATTTTACCCTATAAAAGACACTACATTTCCCATTCACACCAAACAATGCCACAATGATAACCTTATTTACCTAAACTGCATAAAAATGTTCACTACTATGAAACTTGTTTTCATCAACTAATTTAATGACATGGATGCAAATGAAATATCTTATTCTCAATAATCTCAAACTTCCACTAAAACCTAGTCTAGGCCTATACAATTATCTATGATTATGAAAGAAACACATAATATTTGAATAAAGAAGAAATAAAATTTGAACTTGAATATACTAAGGTGATTTGTAACATTCATGGTTACCTCTTAATTTAAATAGTAAAGTGATTTGTAACTTTCATTATTACCTCTTAATTTAAATAGATTAATAAAATTCACAAAATGCATTATTCCTTAAAATCTTCTCACCTAAGTCAGTGCCTCCTACATGATTTTAGTAAACATCCTACAACCTAAATAATTCACATTTGATGACATGTACCCACATTTTACTATGTGCCCAAGTCTTTATCATGTATCTATAATACCATCCCCAAATTCACCATAAGGATATGATTAAATATGAAATATTTGTTTTTGATTAATTGGTCCATGTTGTTTATCATGATACTTACATTTTAGTATGTGCCCAAGTCTTTATCATGTATCTGTAATACCATCCCCAAATTCACCTGATATGATTAAATATGAAATATTTGTTTTTATTAGTTGGTCCATGTTATTTATCATGCAAGTATCATGTCTTTATCATGTATCTGTAATACCATCCCCAAATTCACCAAGGTGATATGATTAAATATGAAATATTTGTTTTTATTAGTTGGTCCATGTTGTTTATCATGCAAGTATCATGTGTAGCCATTTTGCATATGGCCCACTTTTATGTTGTTATTTTTCAATGCCACATGCAATAAATTTCTCATGAAAATGACAAATATGTGTAGCCATTTTGCATATGGCCCACTTTTATGTTGTTATTTTTTCAATGCCACATGCAATAATTTTCCCATGAAAATGACAAATAACTATATCTTGGTATGTGTAATGATAAGAATTATTTACCTCTTGCAATCTTGGTATGAGTAATGATAAGAATGATTTTCATTATTTTATAATAGAATATTAAAAAAATCTAAATAAATGGAAAATAATGTGACCAATGAAGCTTCTAAATCTTTTAATGTTTCCTGCCACTATAGACACCATAATCATTCATAATTATGTTTCCTTCTACTTTTGATTAGTACCGAGCATTATTATTACTATTACACTAAATTACTATTACTATTATTACTACATTCGATTTCAAGGATTCAATGAATTGTTCGCTCGCTTGCACTATGTTTAGTTGCAGACCCAGCTTAAGCAACAATGAATTCACTTCAACAATGAATTTACTTGCACACTTACCTAGAAGCAATATAAACTAAAGATTCCTTAATTATGCCTCTAATTAAGTATGTGGATTTAATATTGTTTAGTTTCTGTTTTTAGTGTTAAGTATGTGGATTTAATATTGTTTAGTTTCTGTTTTTTTAGTGTTGCCAACCCTAGAGACCATTTGAAACCATGGACATCATTTAAAACTACGGTCACCGTATGAAGAAAAATAATCCTTTCGAGACATACCCTCAAACAATTATTACAAATTCACATAGGTTGAATTTCTCCCAATAACATAAATACTTGTAAAATGTTCAAATCTACCCTTTTGATTAAGGATCTATATCCATAAATAACATTTTGATTAAGGATTTATATCTATAAATAATTTGTTTGAATTCTAAAAATAAATCAAATTGAAGTATATTTACAATGTCTTAGATGAATAACTCTCCTAACTTTGGAACTAGATCCCCCCTTATCTGATTAAGTATATGGTTTATTAAAATGTAGAGTATTGAGTGCTTCAGGTGCAAGTGGAGTGGATTGAGAATAAATATCGATGTGGCTGACAATGGATTCCATATGTCAATTTTGTGGTGTGAAAGCAATCAAATAATCTTTATTAATCTAAAAATGAAAATTAAGTTGTGGAAAAACTTATTTTGTTTGTCTAGTGTTATTGATGAATCAAAATAAACCATTTTTTTACTTCCACATGTTGCTAGACCAACATAGACATTCCATTAAAAGTAACACCAACATTACTTATTCATCATGGAACATTGACATCACTATGAACTCTAACACCCAACTTAATCTAATAATAACACTCCTAACCACTTTTCAACCCCAAAACCTACTTCTAGTATTGCCCTATCCAACCACAAACCCAATTTCACCTAACATAAAAGGATGATTCTTGGGATGATGATTATTATTTTTTTAATTTATGAGTAATTGATTTTTCCTTCATGCTTTTAAAGTGAATTTTATTTATCTAACAAAAAATATTATTGTAATTATTATTATTATTTATTATTTGGTAATTTATTTTCCATGGATATTAGAGTGAATTTTTTTTGATTTAATATAAAATTATTATTTTTATAATGATGATGTTTTCTGGCACTTATTAAATAATTAATTTTGAACTATCTCGTCAATGCTAGATATGAATAGATAAATAATTAGTTTTTTTTAAGTAGGTTTTAATTGTTTTGTTTGTTTCATCTTTTAATCAAGTTTATCATTTGAATCATATGTTTCAATCAACTCAATTTATGGTGATTACTATAAATTAAAAAAAAATTAAGAGAATAATTTTGGGGGATTGATAAAGTTTTGAAGAATGTAAATGGGTTTAGATTCTAAATGCATAAATATTGAGTGAATATTTCTAGTTTCCAAATCTGGATTGTAATGGATTTGCAAACATGTGGTGTGGTGAATGAATGCATCTTTTTAATTCTAAGAAAATTAATTATAAAAAATGAGGTATATTATTTACATGGTTTTACTTGTTCCTAATCCCTTTTTATAACTTTCTAAACACAACCCATTTAGGAATTCCAATGAGTGTTAATTTTTCAAATCAATTTTTCTTAATTTTAAAAGATCTAAGAAGTATATGGATAAATTAAGAATGAAACATTATAATTATCTACAAGTATATGGACAAACATTGCATTAAATGTTTGTAACTCCAAAAAATTCAAAAAATGCTTTGCTAAACTAAAATTTAAAGTCTTTACATTTTTTTGGAAATATAAATTGTCAATGAAAAGGATAATAAAATCTCCATTTACTTAAAAGGATTCTCGTGTGAAGTTTTATGTTGATTATTATTATTATTTATTTATTTATTACTTAGTAATTAATTTTTCCATGTATTCTTTAGAGTGATTTTTTTCTTAACTTAACATAAAAAGATTATTGTTGTAATGATGATTTTTTCATTGTTAATAGAAAGCTATGGTTTAGCTTTGGAAACCAACTAGTTCCACAAATTAGGACAAATTATAAACCTTTCATGGGTTTGACGAAACCTCAATTATACTATTTTCATTCCATATGAATAAAATTTCTTGTCCTTAACTTTATCCCCATCTAACACCTCGAAGTGCATTGTGAAAATAACTTATAAATCTACTCTATAATTGAAAATGTTGAAAAACTAGTAATCTTGAACACCTTAACAACACATAGAGTAACCCCTCAAAGAAAAGGATCAAGCCTTAGAAATCCTTCTCACTATCAAGGTTATTCATCTTTACTTACCTTTGTGGAAACATTCCAGCTTGAATAACATATGATGAAAACTTGAATCACATATGATGAAAAGTAGGAAAAACATATTTTCATGTTCGTTGAGATGCCTTAACTAACTACCACATCAGAACTTCTTGTTTCCACATGCACATTCTTGAATCATGGATTTTAGATGATGTAATTGCCAAAATTTTCCCATAAGATTAAATAATCATGCCATACCTAAACCCTAAAAGTGTTGAAAATTGTAACATAATTTTTCCTAAAATAGATTTATTTTTCTTTTCACGTCCTTTATAGTCGGGAGGAGGAATTCAAGGGTTTTCTTTTTAAGTAAGAGTTTCTTATTATCTTTGAAAGATTACAAATATTGAGAATACAGAGAGAAATTCCATTCCATAGTTTGTGCCAGTTTGAATCGCCCATCTGGGAAACCAATCCAACTGTCACTTGAAAATATGTCTGAAAAACTTAAAAAGTGTTGTGCTAAAAAGATAAAAATAGATTGTTTATACAGGGTGCCTCGTAAATCTTGGTAACCTTCAATGTGTAACTTAGTCAAAAAACACAACATGCATAATTTACCGGAGTCCCAAAACATTAAGACGAGGGTGGAGACCTGAACCCGGTGTTGCCTTCGCGCACTTGGTCTTCATGTTCCATTGTCGCCGGAGGAGAAAAAATTGTTGCATGCACGCTCATACCTAGATCTGTCTCTATGCCAGGTGCGTTCTTTGCCTCATGTGGGTCATATGTTGATGTACCAGGTTCCTGAAAAGAGCCGAGGAGGGTTGTGAGCAGGAGTTCCAACCTTTCCCCGTGTCTATCTATGTTTTCCAATCTGAAGCAGAGGTCTTCTATGTGCCTGCAAGCATCAAAGAAAAGACCTTGAAGGTCATCCTATGCTACCAAGAGGAGCATCCAAACATCATTGCTTGCATCGTCTTGTGGAGGGGGAGGCAAGGGGGGAGGTTCCTCTATGGGAGTGGAGGGAGGGGGATGTGGCGGTGGAGGGGCAAAAGGATCAGGGGGAGGACATGAGGAGGACGCAAGAGTAGGTGGAGGGTCGGGGGTGAAGCCCAAATAATTACCATCCTGGGAGAACCATTCAAGACGATAAGCCCATGGCGAGGAGAGCGGGGGAAGAGCTCATTGGATAGCAGGAGTTCCAACCGAAGACGAGGTGGTGGAGCTTGAAAGAGGGGGTCCAGTGGGGGCGGTCGGATGGCCATGCGGCCATAAGGTCGGTAAAAATGGGTGCCTTTCTTTGACTTCCCTCCCTGCCGAGGCATTGCCAGGAGAAGGAGGAGGCCAAAGGGAGGAGTAAATATTAGAACAATGGAGCTAAACCAGAGAGTGGAGCCGAAAAAAATCAGAGTGACTGGGCATTTGGCTCATGAAATCGACAAGGAAATGAGCCTCCATACAATCTTCCAAGGTATTAAATCATGCCCGTGTAGGAGCAGAAAGATAAGCCGAAAATTCATCACCATGGAAGAGATAATGGAGTTGCCACGCAGGAGAGGGGTTGTCATTAGCACAGGGGAGTAAATGGGAAGTGAGGTTGAGGGATCTATCATTTAAGAAGGAAGGTGGCACCGAGAGGGTGTCACATGGCCTCTCCACAGATAGAGCATTCCCAACGTCCTCATGTGGAGTGTTGGGTGCTCCACCTGTCCATTGGGCTGCGTGGACATCTAACAACCCATCCGAGGGTCTGCATGTGGCTTGAGACATGGTAATGAACTCTTTGAGGATCGAGTGATATGGATGACCCATGGGCATGCAAACCAACTTTTGTCCCTCCTGATCAACGCCAATATTTCCCAGTTTGTCTACAATTTGGTTTTCTTTCCTCCGAATGTGCGAAGGAATGAGTACCAAGTGAGGCTGGGAGAGAGTGGAAATTTTTTGAGGCCGTGATTCAACTTCCAACAAAGGGAGAGTCTCTCATGATCAGCCCCATGAAGGATTTGTGAATAGGCCTAGTATTATCTGTGAGTCTCCTTCTACAATTATCTTTGTGTGTCCTTTCTCCTATGCCAACTACAGGCCTTGGAGGAGGCCCCATAGTTTCGTTGAGTTATTGGTGTTGTGTCCAATGATTCCTGTAGTGATGAGTAAAATTTCACCTTTGGGATATCATAGAAATGCCCAATAACCAGGCGGTCCAGGATTTCCTTTGGACACCCATCGAAATTAAGTTTAATGAATCCGAGGGGCGGTGGCGTCCAACTTGAGGGACTAATCCGAACTTGAGCTTTCTTGGGGTTTCTATAGGAATTGAAGTCAATGCATATTATCGAGTGTGAGAGGATGCATTGTTCCTGAGGGGGACATAAAAGGTCCTCTTCTTTCCAAGACTATGTATGAATTGTTTCGATAATATTGTCTTGAATCTTTTGCCAAATGTGCTCCCAGTTGATACATGAGGAGTGGAATATGTGCCTATTTCGTTCCTTCCAGAGCTGTCAGATAATGAAATGTAGGAGGAGCTGCTAAATGTGGTTAAGAATGGGGGAGCATAAGGCCTTATCTCTCTAGTCTTTGATTGTCTCCTTGATACCTTTTCGACTACAATCTGAGGTTCGCATGGTCAGGGCACACTGGTCCCAAACCTAGAAGATGAAAGACCATAGGTTCAAAATATGATTTTGGGTTTCAATCGCATCCCTATAGAGTGGGCAGATTGAGGGTCCCACGAATCCCCGTTTCTAAAGGCGATCCCAAGTTAGAATCATTTTATGTGCAATGAGGCAAATAAAGGAGCTTATCTTAGGCCAAAGTTTGGCAAGCCAGATTTTTACCCATACCTTTTCCTTTGGAACAGTGTTGAAGACGAATTTTAGAGAATAGGCTTCTTGAATATTGAAGGTCCTTCTTGGAGTGTGCCCCCATATTAAGATATCTTCTTCCAGACTATGATGAACCTTGGATTTTTGAGCTCCTCATGCCAAGGTTGGAGGTCCACGTGTTCTGGGACATGGAGATTTGTCTGGGAGAATTTCCAAGTGTTCCAAGTGTCCTCCAAGGGGGTATTTTTCCAGAAGTCAGCCACGTTGGTGAGACCAACCTATACTGTGGGGACCATAAATTGTCTATGAAGGGACATTTTGACAAAATGGGTAATTGCTGCCACGAATCATGCCAAAAAGAGGTCTTCCCATTTTTTACTTCCCAGAAGGTGTGTTCAACGATGAGCTCGTTTTTCTGTTTTGCAGCATTCCAAATTAATGAGCCCGGACCTTGGTCATTCCACCTTATTAGATTATTTTCTGTTGTGTGGGGGGTATATTTCTGTCGCGAAGGCCTAACCCCCCAGCCAACTTTGGCCTACAAATATTTTCCCAGCTGACTAGGGCTCCCTTGTTTCCTACCTTTGTTCCTTGCAAGAGGAATTTCCACTGTAAGTTTTTAATAGCTATGAGGACAAATCCAGGAGCAACTAAAGCATAAAAAGAATAAATCAGCATGGTTTAAAACACAGATTTAAGAAGGATGAGATGGATAGGGATATTGAGGGTGTGAAAGGTCCCAGAGAAAAGTCTTTTCTCCAAGGCAGAGAGGAGCCCTTCCCGTGAACTATTGCGCAAGGATTTTTCGATGAGGGGAATTCCCAGGTATTTGGATGGAAGGGAGTTGCGGGTGAAACCGAGGAGGCAAGTGATGTGAAGTTGAACATCGTGCGGGGTGTTAAAAAAAAAATCTGAGATTTGTCCCTATTAATTTCCATGCCAGAAGTGTCACAAAACTCTTGGAGAAGATTGTGGATGCAATGGGCTTCCTTAGCCATGGGAGATCCCATCATCATAGTATCATCTACAAACTGACTATGAGAGGCAGGGGGATTGAGACCATGAAGAGGAAGACCTTTTAGGGAGTTGTCTAGGACT
The DNA here is from genome assembly GCA_009831015.1 of Picea engelmannii. NCBI lineage: Eukaryota > Viridiplantae > Streptophyta > Pinopsida > Pinales > Pinaceae > Picea > Picea engelmannii. Next base: position 25,299 of record ML829151.1, on the reverse strand, counting down.
GCTACTTTGATGGATCTGCTTAGGACTTCAACCATAATGATGAAGAGGAAGGGTGATAAAGGGTCTCCTTGTTGGATGCCTCTTGAGGGAGTAAAAGGATTGGAGGGGACGTCGTTGATAAGTATGGAGAAGAAGGTTGAGGAAGTGAGATTGATTATCCAGTCAACCCAAGCGGGAGTGAATACAAAAGCTAATAGAGAAAATTTTAGATAAGCCCAACTGATTTTTTCGAAAGCCTTGGAGAGATCTAGCTTTAAGAGCATACTTGGGATTTTGTGATTTGGAGGAAGTGGATGACTTCATGAGAAAGAATGACACTATAAAGTATTTGACGTCCTTCCATGTACCCTAATTGTTCTAGAGAGATGATGAAGGGAAGAAGGGGTTTTATATGGTTGGATATGACTTTGGTGAGGATCTTGTAGATGACATTGCAAAGGGAAATGGGTCATAATTGCTTCAGATGATTAACATGTTCTTCCTTAGAGATGAGGGTGAGGAATGTCATGTTGAGGGATGGAAGAACTTGCCCTAATTTCCTGGAGTCCTCGATGATTTCCCATACTTCTTGTCTTAGCATTGGCCAGTAGTGATGAAAGAAGTCCGCTGTGAATCCATTGGGGCAAGGGGATTTTCCATCCAGAGTGTCATGGAGAGCCTTATCGACCTCTTCTAGGGTTATTGGCCTTAAGAGGGTTTCGTTTTGATTTTTTCTTATGCTTGCAGGGATATTCTGAGTGATTTTTTCTATGGCAACAGATCTGCTTCTCAGAGGCTCAGAGAGAAGACTCTGATAGTAAGTAATAATTTCTTGTTCCAGGCTGTCATGAGTTTGGAGAACTTGCCTTTGATTAGTCACGAGATGAGAGATGTGTTTGATGTGCCTTAGTTGAGTCATGGATCGATGGAAGAAATTAGTATTCCTTTCTCCCTCCTTAAGCCATTGGATTCTAGACTTTCGCCGCCACATGATTTCTTCTTGCAAGTGCCTGTTTTCCATTTCCTTCCAGATGTGGGATTCCTCTTCCTTCAATTGATCTTTGATGCCTTTCTCTTAGATCTTATTCCGAATGATTTCCATTTGTTGGGTTAGAAGCTTTTGGGATTCAAAGATATTTCCAAAGCTATTTTTATTCCACTATTTGATGCGTTGTTTGAATTTTTTAGCTTTTGTTGAAAGCGATAAATGAGTGATCTATGTTGGATGACTAATTATTTCCACCAGGTTGGAGTCATTACTTGAAACTTCGGATGTGTAATCCAGAATTTCTCGAATCAGAATGGTTTCCTTCCCAAAGATCCTGGCATGTCTACCCATAAAGTAATGAGCCAATGATCCGAGCTTGAGGCGTCCAATATGCTAGCCTCCATAGATAAACCTTCAAGCATGAGAGGTTATGAGATGAGGAATTGGTCAAGTTGACAGGCTATCTATTGGTATCCTGATATTCTATTGGACCACATGAAAATACCATTGTGAGTTTCGATGTCAATGAGGTTTAAGTTGTCGATCAAAGAGTGAAAGTGGTTGTTATCAGTGTCCAGGCTCTGGATTCCCCCTTGTTTTTCATCTAGGTTGCAGATCATGTTGAAGTCACCACTGAGGATCCAACTATGAGGATTTAAGAGATTCTGGATCCATTCCAGATGTTGTAAGAAGGGGATTGTTTCCTTTTGAGTGGATGGGCCGTAAACATTGGTTATGTACCCTGATTTGTTTGACCCAATGATGCGCAATTATGTTGTTATAGTCCATCTTGAAATGAAGAAGCTTTCCATTAGAATGACATTGGGGTTCCAAAGTATGGCTAGACCCCCGACTGTACGAGTTGCATCAATTCCTATGACTTTTGCTTGTTTCCAACATCTCACGAGGATTTGGCAACCTCCTCCCCAACACATTTTGATTCTTCAATGAAAAGAATATCTAGTTTCTCTGTCATGATATGATCTCGTAGAAGTCATTTCTTGCTATGAACTTTGATACCTTTGATGTTCCAAGAGATTATCTTCATGAGGATGGTGGGGTGGGGAGGGGAGGGAAGCTATCAAAGATCAATTGTATTTGTCCCGAGTTTACCATAAATTTCCCAATCTCCTGTATGAGTTGTTGGGTGGATTTGTGCCCTCTTTTCTTCTCCTCTTTGGATGATTTACGATGATCCTTTGGAGGATGTTGATGTATGCATAGCCCTAAACTAGATCTGGTTGCCCCTCCTACAGACAAGTTTAGAAAAACCTTGTGCACTTTGTGAAGTTGGTCTTGTATAGAGTTCCTTCTTTCTATAAGCTTGCTTTAGATGAACCATATCTACACCGGCTAGATCTTACTTGTCTAGATCCATTTTGGCGTCATATTCTTCTATTTCTAGATCAATGGGGGTTTTATCGCCCGAAGGAGTAGAGTGGGGGATCTGTTCATATACTTGGGTGGGAGAAGAAGGATGGTGGGGTTTTGGCGACTCATATAGGTCCTCTGGAAGTTGTTGAAGGGGGTCAAAGGAGTTGCTTGATGAGGGAAATTTATTAGTCGGGTTGGGGATTTTCTTGTTTGCCTTGCGACGTCAACCGTTAACTTGCGTGAAGTCGTCTTTGGTCTTGCTTGTACCAGGGTCTTTTTTTTTTCTTATCACATTATAGGGTCATTCTCTGAAAAGGTGTCCATTCTCATGGAACTTTTGACAGCGGAAGGGTATATGTTCATAATCCATGGTTTGGGACCATTCTTTGTCTTGGTATTCTAGGGCGATGGATCCAAGGAGGGGTTTTGATATATTGAGAAAAACACATATGTGAGCATAAGATGTGTACCTTCTTTGTTTGGTTTCTTTCGATGTCATGACATATATACCGATGATATTACCAATTCCTGCTAGGATTTCTTCGATCCAGAACTCTTGGGGTAATGAGTGTAGTCGAATCCAGGTGCATGCGAAAAGTCTTCTTTTTTAGGGCTGAAGTTTTCCGTCCAGAAGTGCAGAAAGAGCCCAACAGAGTTGAAGAAGTAAGGTCCATCGTCGAATATTTGGTTTTGATCTTCCAGGTTGTGCAAGATGATTGTGAAGAATCCTTTGAAGCCTAGTAACAGATCATAGTGTCCTTTTGGTTTCCACCAGTGTTGTATCCATTTGGTTAGATCCCTCTCTGAGGACAAGAGCCCTAATTTTTTTCCAACCAGAGCATAGTCTCTCATGTATTTTTTTGGATCTTCTATTCGTGGGATGCTTACCACATATTTTGGAGCGATCGGTGCTTGAGGTAAACATTTTCTTGGCTCCCATAACCGAGCCTCTTTTGCATGGGCTGGTTCGGGATTTATTTCCATAGCCTTGTATTTTGTTGTTCCTTTGAAAAATAGTTGAGATCTTACTTGTGGGGGGCTCAAATGGCGGTCTGCGGAAAATTCCATTGTTTTGATCTTGAGATACTGCGTGACTGTAGGATGGGCCTCTTGGCCCGTCCGCGGGGGAGTTCATGCTTCTACCAGGCCGAGGAGCAGCGGTTGCACAGGGCGTCGCAAAGTAGAAACCCTAGTGGTCGTTAGGATGCTCACTCATTAAGTTAATCAACTTATGCTTTGAAATCAAGTGTTTTTAGTTCACCTATATATCTATCTTTAAAAAAATATTAAACCCAAAATTTCAAGTTTTTTTTATTATCTAATGTGGTGCCTCCAACTATCATCTTTACAATCATCATCATTTTTTTTCCAACTATCATCTTTACAATCATCATCATTTTTTTCTCCTAATTGCAATTGTTATAGAAAAAGAAAAATTTACAAGAGAAAGTGTTCATTATAAAAATGAATCTTTTTTCCATCATAAGGACTTTTAACTCCCAACCTCAACTATAACATGTAACATAAATGCTTTACAATCTCTGAAATTCAAACACTACCAAAAAAAAAAAAAAAATCTTCATTAGTGTTTCTTTTATTTCACATAGAGCCTTTTCTTAGATGGTATAACACTTCAAAATATGTTGTAGACAAATACTATAGGGCTAATACATATCCATAATAGCACCCAAAGGTATATGGAAATTTCAATGTTAAAGGGTTAGTGAATGGTCAACCATGTATTTACTAGGCTAAGTGTGTTGACACACACACACGTGTGTGCGCACACAAGCGTATATGTATGTATGCACATGCACGCGTGCACACATAAACATGCACACACACAAACACATATGTATGTATGTATGTATGCATACACATGCACACATATCACGCATGTCCACACACACACACACACACACACACACATTGGCAATGAAGCTATAGAGTCATGGCTCAAAAACTAGGATGGTGTCACTACTCATGATTACCATTTTAGCCTCTTCATATAATTCTTCCTCTATCATTCAGATGAGGAATAGGTATCCAATGAAGAAGATATATTCTAAGTAGTGACATCCCATAAAAATGTCCATTTTTATATAGAGGATTTTTTGTCTTATTTGATAAATATTCATTTTAGGTTCCATGTTGGTTTTAATTTCCTGCATATATGTATTTTTAATCTCCCCCCCCCAAAATTATTGTTTTTAGAACAATCATGATATTGTATAATCGTTTTTGTTGTGATGTAATTCTATTGAGACTTATATGGGATAAGTCAACATACAAGAGATATGATCAACACTATTTGTTCAAAGATCCTAATATTAGTGATGTTTTTTGGTTTGATTGAGAAGATGTATAATTGTATGTCTCTAAATTCTTGACGTTGAATTTGGTGACAACGAATTCCCAAGAATAGATTTAGATCCTATTATTCTTCGTTGGTCACAACTAAATAGACCAAGTTAGAATATGGATGAGATTGCATTTAATAATCAGTTTCCTGTGTAAATGTATATAAATTTATGTAAGCCCATAGAGGCAAATGAGAGATGGGAGGATGTGAGATAGGAATATGAGAGAGCTTGCAAGTCTGTTGTAATCTCCATGATCTGAATAATAAGACAACCGATACCTATGTTTGGTGGACATAGCCCAACGTTTGGTTGAACCACGTGAAATCTCTGTGTTTCTAGTCTGCATGATTGTTGATTGTCTTATGTGAATTGTGTTTTCCGCATTTGCAATTCTAACAATTGGTATCAAAGTTGAGTTGGAGATCTGTGAGGCGAGATCCATGGTACAAGAAGGTGAATTGAGTAGGTGTCGCAAAAAGAAATTGAGTAGAAATTCATCGACGCTCCCTATGCAGTGTTAGAAGCGCGTCGACGCACTCACACTTGTGAAATTGAAATTTTCGAAAAACTCGTGCACCCGATTAATCCATCATAGAGCGCTACCACTCCCTCATCCATAGTGAGGGAGCGTTGACCTCACACTAGCGCTCCCCCATCCATAGTGAAGGAGCGTCGATCCCCTTTCAAGGAAATATTCACATGTCTTTTGAAAAAGTTTAAGCTATGAAGTTTTTTACAATATTTGGTATTAAATATTGTATGTATAAAACAAAAGGCAGAGGAATTAAAAAGTGAATTTTTAATTATCTCAAAAGTGAATTTTCTTTTTAAAGCGTGAACAAGTCAACTCAACTGGGTGGATGTTTTAAAAGGTTTTTTATGGAGTAAAGGTATAAAGTAAAAATTAAAGGTGAATTTTATTTTTAAGAGGTGAGGTTAGTAAAAAGGATTTTTTATTATAGAAAATATATTATTAGTTAACTCTAGGTCATATTAGGGTTTGGAGCGACTGCAAGCTAGGATTTGGCAGTCGCGGCCATAGCAGAGGACAACATGAGTACCAAATGGGGGGGTAATGGAGCCCCCTCATACAAACAGGCAGTGGTGGATAGGGGGAAAGGGCCAAGAGGCATAGGTTTCAAGGCACCAATGAAAAGAACCTCGGGATCAGACCCAGAAAAAAGTCAAGAAAGGAACCAAGGAAAAAGCGAGTGCATGGGGGAAGAAGCCAAAGAAACTCGAAGTGTTGTGCAAGACACAACGAAGCCCAATGGGGAAGAAGGGCGCAACCCGTGTAAACCTAAAACAAAAAAGATACCCAAGGTAATCCTGGAGGATCAACAAACGCAACTCTACAGGGACTAGATGAAGATGCATGCGCTAATCTGCAAGTTTATGGGTTTGTGGCCCACAGAAAGAACGCAACACAACTGGATTAAATATCACTGGAAGCCAAGCAGGGAAATGGAACTCCATCTGGGTTAAAAAGGTTTCTTCACAACAGTATTCATGAACCTGGAAGACAGGGATAGGGTCTTTGAGGGGGGCCATACTTCCACGCCTCAGTAGGACTATACATGCGACCTTGGAAGGAAAAATTCTCCCTAGAAAAAAGAGACTTTCAAGAATGTACCGGTCTGGCTGAGATTTTACTCCTTACCGTTAGAATACTGGCTACCCTTTACCTTCAAATCATTAGGGAACAAACTGGTAAAATATGCGAAGACTTCATAAGCCACCCTAAAAGGGAGTTATACATCCTATGCAAGAATCTGCATAGAGATGGATGTGTTGGGAGAACTCCTAGAATCCATAAGTCTGGAATTCAGGGTTGAGGAATGGATCCAAAACATAGACTATGAGAAGATCCCCTTCATATGCAGAAGATGTCATGAGCATGGACACCTAATCAGAGAATGTCCTCTCAATAAAAAATAGGAAGCAGAAAGCACCAAACCACAACAGGATGAGGATGGGTTTATAAAGCCAAACCACAAAAATAAAGCTAACAAGAAACAAAGTAAAACCCCAACAAGGAGCAACCTGGAGGCCCATAATAGAACATAAGGACGAGACAAAATCAAGAAAGGGGAAGAAGGCAGAAAGGAAAGACAAAAGCTCAAGAAGCTAGAGAACAAGCAACAAATGAGACCACAAATAGCCCAAGTAATAACAGCCTGAGCAGGCCTAATGGTTAAGAACATGTGTTTCCTCCTAAGAGGTCACAAGTTCAAATCCAGAGGAGGGTAGGGTATGTATACCTCCGTATAGACTTTACCAGTCAAATCACTGGGTGGAGGGGGTCCCTTGTCCCACAAACAAGGGGGTCTCATACACCAATTTGGTGTGGCTTAGCTGTGACCTTAAAAATAGATTATTATTATTATTATTATAAGAAGGAACATGGGATTGGCACAACTCCTATGGATGGAGAAACCAGATATGACAACACCCTCATGCAAGAAGCAGAGGGAGATGCGGACATGACCCCAAGCGAAGTAGGTACAAAAGACCATGATCTTAGATACCTTGTGGAAAGGAAAGGGATAGATCTCCCAAACATATTGGAGCAATGGAAAAGGCAGGGAGTAGACAACATACCAATGGAGCAACTAGACCGCATCCAATACCTGTTCCTGCTAAGGGAGGAATCCAAATCTAGAGGGATCAATCGCACACATGGGGAGATGGGACACCTAGGAATCAAAACTGGCAAGGGACAAGCACAACTCTAACCTAAGAAGACGAGGAGGAAAAAAGGCAGGAAATCAAACAACGTAGCCCTACAGGAGCTTGGAGCACTGCTGATAAACTCAGGTAAGATCAAGAAAATTTTCCCCAACTCCCCCCCCCATGTTTAAATGAAGGTTATAACATGGAACATAAGAGGCCTAAATAGCCTTTGAAAGAAGAGAATCCTCAAAAGTAGACTTAGGAAGGAACAACCAGATCTCTGTTTCATTCAAGAGACAAAATGCACTACATACATAATGGAAGAAATCAACAAACAACAATGAAACAAGTACAATATGGTGGTTGTCGGAGGCCATCAGATGGTAGGAGGCATTCTCACCTTGTGGAACCCACTGGTGTTGAGCCTAATAGCAGCCGAAGCTATTAGGCACACACTCACGATTAGCATTCAAATCATTGGTAACGTGGAGGTGATTCTATGCATCAATGTGTATGGACCCTAGGTGTCAGAGGAAAAGAGAAAGATGATACGAGACCTATAAGACCTTAAAACCCGATCCAACAAACTCCAATGGATCCTGGCAGGGGACTTCAATATCATCATGTCACTTGCGGAGAAAAAAGGAGGTACAAGAAGATTGGATAGGGATGCATAATATTTCTCAATGTTCATAGACGCAGCGGAGATGGTGGACATAAAAACTGATAATGGACAGTTCACCTGGAACAATAAACGGATGAACTAATATCAGGTAGCGACAAGACTAGACAGATTCTTAGTATCAAAGTCTATTATTATGTAGGGGCTAACCTTAGAATGCAACATCCTTCCCTGGGAAGGGTCTGATCACTAGCTATTCCAACTGGAAGCAAGCTTCCAAACCACACCGAAGAATAGACCCTTTAGATTTGAGAAATTTTGGATTGAACACCCCACTTTCAAGGAAAAAATCAAACAGTGGTGGCGGGAGGAACAACCAGAGCAAGGGACAAGGATGTTCAAACTCTATAAGAAACTAAAATACATCAAATATAAGCTCAAGGAGTGGAACAAGGAAATCTTTGGAAATACAAACCAAGGGAAAAAAAACATTGAAGACAAAATGAGGAAACTACAGGAAATCTACATAGCTGAGGGCTATAAAGAGGATCGTAAAAATGAAGAGATCTAGATGACCCAGGAATGGGAAGCTAGATGCCAGTAGGAAGAAAATCTTTGGTGAAAAAATTCCCGAATCAGATGGATAAGGGAAGGAGAGTGGAGCACCAAATTTTTTCATAGAACAACCATGGACATAAGAGCCCACGACAAAATCCTAAAAATTAAGGATCAGGATGGGATCGAGAGAGAATATCACAAGGAGATCGAAACTACTCTGGTAAATCACTTCCGTGGGATAGCCCAGGAACCCAACAAAGATAGAATGGAGGCCATCCAAAGGATAACCCAACACATCCCCCATCTAGTCACCGAGGAACAAAATAACAACCTAAATAAACTCATTGTTGAGGAGGAAATTGACCAAGTGATCCAGGAAATGCCCAATGGGAAATCCCTAGGTCTAGATGGCTTAAGAGTGGAGTTTTTCAAATATCTTTGGGAAGTGGTCAAACATGAAGTTTATAAGGTGGTGGAGTACTCTAGACGGTCAACCTCCATTCTAAAAGCGATAAATTCTACAATGATTACTCTAATTCCCAAAGAAAATGAAGCCATGACCCCTGATCGATACAGACCTATAGTTTTATGCAATGTGGTTTACAAGATAATCTTCAAAGTCATAGCCAATAGATTGAAACCACTCCTACCCACACTGATCTCTCAAGAACAGGCGGGCTTCTTGGAAGGAAGAAAAATAATGGACAACATCATCCATGCTCACGAGCTAATACACAACCTAAAAACTCAGAGGAGAGGGGGAATGATAATACAATTGGACCTAGCAAAAGCTTATGACAAAATTAGATGGCACTATATGGTCAAGACTTTGGAAGCCTTTGGTTTCACCCAACACTGGATCAACTGGATAGTCATCCTAGTGTCCATGACAAGTTACTCGCTCCTAATAAATGGAGCCTCAGCCAAACCTTTCTGGCCCATGAGAGGTATCAGACAAGGAGAACCGCTATCCCCTTTCTTGTTCATTCTCATGATGGAAGGTCTTAGTCGAAGTATAAAAAGCGCAACAACTGTAGGATAAATAATAGGCATACCCAACAGTTCGTGGATGACACCTTACTCCATGGCATACCCACGGTCAAGGAAGAAAAATCCTACAAAGAATCCTAGAAGAGTTTGGGGAAGCCTCAGGTGCAGAGATCAACCACTCCAAATCTATGATCTTTTTCTTCCACACCAACCCTACAATCCAAAGAAATCTGGCCAATATTTTGGGCTTTGAATACAAATCACTCCCAACCAAGTACTTGGGCACCCCCTTGACAGACAGAGCATACAAAATGTCAACTTGGGAGGGAGTGATCAACAAGTTATAGGAGAGGGTGAAAAATTGGATGTATAGATCCCTCAACCTAGCGGGAAGACTCATTTTTACCAAATCGGTTCTGCAAGCAATTCCAACCTTTATGATGTCTTTTTTTCCAACCCCCAAGGGGATACTACAAAAAGTAAGAACCATCCAAAAGGACTTCCTATGGTGAGGAGCGGAAAAAAATAAAAAATGGGCCTTGGTGGCATGGGAGAAGGACTGTAAACCGAAAAGAAAAGGAGGCTTGGGGCTACAAGACCCGCAAGTAACCAACGACACCTATGGGGAAAAACTCTAGTGGTGATGGCTCAAAGAAAATGCTACACCATGGGTAAACCTATGGAAGGCCAAGTATGCCCCAGACATAAACGACCAGGACAAAATTTGTTGTAGGGGAAACAAGGAGGGATCAACCATCTGGAACCTAGCATGGTGCAACAAAGCCTTGATCAAGACACAGAGCTTTTGGGAAGTAAGGAATGGTAGAACAACTAGATTCTGGGAGGATGCCTGGCAATAGGAACCTAGAATGGAAAATCGGGACAGGGAGGAACTCCAACAAGAGATGACCACGCAAGGTAAAACCATGGTCTACCACTATTGGAAACAAAAAACAAATCGCAATAGATGGAGAATCCGAGACACTCTTAGTCTGCAAAATAGAGACTGGACCACAACAAGCGTAAAAGAGGTGGAGGAGGAACTAGGGAGAAGGGAAATTACAGTCTCAGAAGAAGAGGACCAACTGAGATGGGGACAAAAAGATGGTGGGGAATTCAACTTGAAAGAAGTCTGAAACTACATTGAGGATCAGGACCAGGAAGACCCAACACAACAATGGGATAAGCTTTGGAACAACCCCCAATGGCAAAAAATTAAAATTTTCAATTGGTTAATACTCCAGAACCAAATTCTAACTTGGGAAAACCTAAGGAAAAGGGGATTCATAGGCCCATCAAGATGCCACCTCTCTCAAGCTAAGGAAGAAACAACGTATCATCTCCTTGATGAATGCATCTACACATCATAGATCTGGGATTGGGCGATAGGTATCTTCCGACAGTCCAATAGGATCCGAGGTAACATATGTGCAACTATCAATATATGGAAAGAGAATTATAGCGAAAATGAAGAGGTGAACCTCTGTTGGACCCTCATTCCAGGGATGATCATATGGGAAATATGGAAATAAAGTAACCGACACATCTTTAGGAATGAAAGATGGCCGGAAGCGAAACTCAAGGAAACAATATTCTCCCTGATAAGAGAAACTGTGCAGCGCCGCAACTATCAGACAGGAAGAGCCCAACTTGTAGACCAAGACTCCTATATTCTAGAATATTTTCACCGGAAAGACGGGTGCAACCGCAGTCAAGTAAGGAAGTTACCGCAACTCCCAGTATGTGAGCGCAACTGGAAGCCCCCCCCAGTAGGATCCCTCATGCTGAATTTCAACTTGGTGTCAAAAGGTAACCCATGAATGACAGGAATGGGAGGTGTAATCAGGGACAATGATGGAAATATAATCCAGCTGTATGTCGGGACTCTGGGAAACTCAACCAACAACGCTGTGGAATTTGGAGCCCTGGAGACTGACCTCGAGATTCTAAACCGTGAAAGGATGACAAACACCATAGTGGAAGGTGATTCCACACTGGTTATAAACACAAATAAGAGACTCCAGAATGGCACCAAAGTGGGAAAAATTCAGAGGCACTGGCGCTTGGCACAGTCCTTGCAAAAAATCCAGGAGCACTTGCAGATGGGGAACGCAGTGGAGTTGCGCTGGGTACGTAGGTCAACAAATGGACTAGCAGACATAATCGCTAATGAGGGGTCATCAAGGAAGGATAAAAAATTAACACTATCTGGAGTGACATCCCGAATGGTCAATTCATAACAGACTGCATCCAACTAGTGACAAAATACCATGATGGTATTCAAAGTACGGATGATCACACCAAGGAAGGAGGCACAAGGATAACTGACGGGCACAAAGGAACCAGGAAAAATATGATTTCCCATCACTCAACCAAAATTTACAATGTGGAATCAGACCACACGACAAACAAGGGTATGACACCAAGGTCCTGCCAATAGGAATAAGTACATGGGTCATTCGTGGGAAAGAAGAGAAGGTAATCAACATGTAGCAAAGGATGAAGGGAAAAAGGTGTTACCATGGTTAAGTATGGATACACCTCACCCAAGTATAGATATGGGGAGTGGCACAGTCGGCTGTACAACGTGCAGAGACAAGGGTTGGTGCAGGGGTTACTACCGGGTAATCACGAGCACACATACTGAGATAGAGAAAAAGGATCGAAAGGTACACCTCTACGGGCAGACCATAATTGCCAGGATGTGCCCGCAAATGGGGAAATCCCATAAGAGAAGAAGCACTAGGAATAGCTACAGACATGAGAAGAACAACTATAAGGGCTATCATAAAAACAAGGGAGGTGCAAATAGGAACAAGAGGAGAACCCAAGGCAAAAGCTACCACAAACTAGCTGAGATGGTACGAATGAAGAAAACCCACAGTAAGAGAATCCCCCAAGGGAAAGAACATCCGATAAGCCCCTGGAGGATTACAAGGATGGAGCAAGCAGCCAGAGAAGCCAAGGTTACTTTTCATACATAGGTAGAACCAAAGGGAAAAATGATCATCACTAGGTGGGAGAAATAAATCAATACTAAATGCAAGGTTAAATCTTGGAAGGAACTGATTCAAGAAGCAGACTAGATAAAGGACCAAGGGGCCACACAACCCAGAGTAACTCCCTACCACAAAACGGTAGAGGAGGCTTGGCGAAAAAATATGTTCATAAGAAAGATGAGCTCTGAACGGAATGATTCCAACTGAAAGGATAATAGGGACCACAAAAAACTACTAACAAAGATCTTGAGTCACCTCAACAACTTAGAGGCCAGTACAAAATGACTTGCTGAGGATCAGAGTGACCAGAAGGAGAAAATGGAATGAATGGTAGGCCAATTCCACCTATACTTGCACTACATCCACCACATGGACATCACACTAGTGGACCGGAGTGGAACCCCAACCTGTATTAGAAAGGCGCGTACGGTGGTCTAGAGGGATGAGAACAAGGAAATAAAGGATGGAGGCAAAAAACAACTCATCATCCTGGACTAGCGCTGGTTCAACCATTGGTCAAGATGTGTTGCACAGTGTAGGTGCAACCTTATTTTTATATGATTATGTCCTTTTATATATATGCTTATGTTTAGCTTTTCAAAGCTGAATATAGTAAGACTGGGCCAGTTTCCCAAGGTAGAGGCCCAATCCTACCCCTCTGCTATCTTAGAAAGAGCAACTCCAGAGTCCCTAATCTGGTTTCCATTTTGGCAGATCAAGGGATTCCCCCTCTTTTTGTATCATAATCTCTTTCAGTAATACAAGAACTCACACTCACTTATATAAAAAAAGGGATTTTTATTAAACCTTTTATTAAACTTTTTGGAGTTTATACCATTATTCCTCCACATATTTTTAAAGGGTTTGGTTATTATAAGCAGTGGCTTTGGAATTTTTTCTTCTGCTAATGGTGAAAACTCAGAGTGCTAATTCGAAATCGATAAGTTCAATGGAAAGAACAATTTCAATATCTGGAAGGTTAATATGCACGATCTGCTTGTGCAACAAGGCATGGTGAAGGCACTTTTGGGAAAAGCAAAGAAACCCGCGACCATAACGGATGAAGACTGGGATGAGATTGATGTGAGAGAATTGAGTGCCATACGTCTGTGTTTGTCCGATGATGTTCTATTCAACATTTTCTCAGAGAAGACAACAACCGGTTTGTGGATGAAGCTGGAAATCTTGTATATGACGAAATCCTTGACGAACAGGATCTTCCTGAAAATGAAATTGTACATTTTGCGCATGAAGTAAGGTATGAAAATAACTGACCATTTAAATACTTTTAATACTCTTTTAGTCCAGTTGAATAGCATGGGAGTGAAATTCGATTCTGAAGACAAATAAATTACATTATTGTGTTCTTTGCCCGCGTCATGGGATCACTTTGTTACCTCTATTAGTTTCAACACAACATAAAGTATTGAGTTTGATGTTATTGTTGGAGCACTGTTGTCTGAGGAAACAAGGAAGAAAACCAATTCATAAACCTCTACATCTGAGGCAATGATGGTCAGAGGAAAACTTAAGGAAAGAGGACATGTTCAAAGGGATTTATCTCGGTCAAAGTCAAAGGGAAAGAAGAGAAAGATTAAGTGTTGGTTTTTTGGAAAATTTGTGCACCTCAAGAAGGATTGTTGGAAGATACAACAAGCCTCCAAAGAAGACCCTCCAAAAGAAATGAAGGAAGAAAACGCAATTGAAACAGGTTCAACAACAGGTTCATGTATGACTCATGAAGTTTTATCAATTAGTATTGGTTCACGTCATGATCAATAGTAGTTATTATATTCTGGTGCTTCAAATCACATGTGTCTTCATAAACATTGTTTTTTTACTTATCAGTCTATAGATGATGGACTAGTTTACGTGGGAAATGATATCTCGTGTAAAGTTGTGGGAATTGGTAGCATTTGAATTAAGATGTTTGATGGAATTGTTAAAACGATAACTGATGTGAGACATGCACTTGAGCTAAGGAAGAACCTAATCTCTTTGGGAGTCTTAGATACTGGAGAATATAAAAGTATTGTTCAAGGTGGAGTTATGAATTTCTACAAAGGAATCCTACTGGTTATGAAAGAAAATAAGGTTGGAAACCTATTTCTGTTAGAAGGAAGAACTGAGTCAGATCATACGACAACTGTATCTGAGAAGGACAATGATTCTGTTTGATTGTGGCATAAACGGTTGGGCCATATTAGTGAAAGAGGATTGAAGGTATTATCTGATCGCAAGTTACTTCCTAGCCTAAAGTCTTTAAAGTTAGATTTCTACAAGCACTATATTTTGGAAAGCAGAATAGGCAGAAATTTAAAACCAGAAGACACACCAGTGAAGGAATCCTTGATTATATCCATTCTGATGTTTGGGGACCATCCCCTACTGTTTCGCATGGAGGATCATCATATTTTATTACTTTTATAGATGATTTCTCTAGGAAGGTGTGGATCTATATGTTGAAAAGAAAGGATGATGTATTTATTGTTTTCAAACAGTTTAGAGCTTTGGTAGAAAAGAGCACTGGTAGGTCCATTAAATCTTTAAGAACTAATAATTTTGGTGAATTTACGTCGATGAAATTTGAGAACTATTGCAAGGAGCTTGGGATTGATAAGCATAAAACTACTGCCTATACTCCTCAACAAAATGGAGTTGTTGAATGCATGAACAAGACTCTTCTAGAGAGAGCAAGGAGTATGCTAAGTAACGCCAACTTGCAACAGAAAATGTGGGCAGAAGCAGTAACTACAACTTGTTATCTGGTGAATTGATCACCATCAACAACAATAGAGTGCAATATTCCTGAAGAGGTTTGGAAAGGTCACCCTTGTAATTACTCTAATCTTAAAGTTTTTGGTTGTGAAGCCTATGGTCTAATTCTAAAACATCAACGTTATAAATTAGATCCAAAATAAAAAAGGCTTATCTTTGTTGGATATGGTGATGGTATTAAGGGGTACAGGTTGTGGAATCCTACTTCCCACAAGATCACCATAAACATATATGTAATATTTGATGAATCATATCTCATCGAATCAGATGTAGATGTTCAAATGAAACAGGAAGAAGTACCTAAGTATAAACAGATTCAATTTGAAACCAGTTCAAACACAGATGAAAGTGAACATGAACAATTTTCTGAAGATGTTCATGAAGAGTTTCCCGAAAAGGAAGACATGGTTGATGATAACAATCGATAGATTGTAGATGAGCCAAACTTCCCTAAGGAGGTGTACACGGGTCAGAAATACTCCAAGAAGGTATGATGATTTTGTTTCATCAATTTCTTTAAGTACTAATGATGATGAACCTTCGTTCTATTAGGAAGATGTGAAGGGTTCTAACAGTGATAAATGGAAAGAAGAAATTAAGGATGAAATGAAGGCATTAGAGAGGAATGCCACATGGGACCTGATAGAAATTCCAAGAGACAAAAAAACTGTAAGTTACAAGTGGGTATACAAGCTGAAGAAGGGTGTTGATGATAAGGTGGAAAGGTACAAAGTAAGGTTGGTTGCGAAAGGATATTCTCAGAAAGAAGGTATTGAATTTCATGATATTTTTTCACCAGTTGTTAAGTCTATTTCAATTTGAATTGTGTTAGCATTAGTTGCATTACTTGATTTGGAGTTGGAGTAGCTATATTTTAAGACTGCTTTCTTACATGGAGATTTGGATGAGGAAATTTACATGGAACAACCTGAAGGGTTCATTCAGAATCACATCAAGAAATTTGTTTGCAGGCTCAAGAAATCATTGTATGGTCTGAGGCATTCGCCCAGACAATGGTACAAGAAATTTGACTCTTTCATGGTGAGCCAGAATTATACAAGGAATGAGTATGATCATTGTGTCTACTTTAAGAAATTGAATAATGGCATATTCATTATCTTAGTATTGTATGTTGACAATATTATTTTAGCAAGCAAAATCATAACTGAGATCAATAGGTTAAAGGCTCAGATGGCTAGGACGTTCGATATGAAAGATCTAGGAGCAGTAAGGCAAATTTTGGGAATGGAGATATTCAGAGACAAGAGGAATGGTAAGATTTGGTTGTCACAACAAAAGTATGTTGAGAAGATACTTTTGAGGTTTGGTATGAACGATGTGAAACCAGTTTCAGTACCTTTGGCTTCCTATTTTAAGCTTTCTTCAAGTTTATGTCCTATTACAAAAGAAGAAAAGGAATATGTGTCTCGAATACCATATGCTAATGCAGTAGGAAGTCTAATGTATGCGATGGTTAGTACAAGACCAAACATTTCACATTCAATTAGGGTTTTCATAAGGTATATGACAGATCCAGGTAAAGAGAACTTGGCAGCAGTGAAATGGGTGCTTCGGTATTTGAGAGGCACAAGTGATTACTATATCACTTATAAAATTGATTGTGAATTAGTTTGTGGATATGTTGATTTTGATTTTGCAGGTGATTTGGACAAGAGAAGGTCAACTTCATGGCATGTCTTTACTCTTGCAGGTGGAGATATTAGTTGGATGTCAAATCTATAGAACATTGTTTCTTTATCCACTACAGAAGCAGAATATGTAGCTACTTCACATGCTTGCAAAGAGGCAGTTTGATTGAAAGGTTTGTTTGGTGAGTTTGGAAGGATGCAGGAAAAAGTAAAGTTATTTTTTGATAGTCAAAGTGTTATTCACTTGGCTAAGAATCCATCCTACCATAGTAAAAAAAAAACATATACCTATCAAGTACCATTTTGTAAGACAGTTCATCGATGAACATGGAGTCTCTCGTGAGAAAGTGCATACAAAAGATAACTATGTAGACATGTTCACAAAACCAATACTTTTAGAGAAGCTATGATGGTGCTTGGCTTCTCTTGGCTTGCAGAAAAGGTGATGAACAAAAAGATCAGGTTAATTGTTGTCAAGGTGGAGATTGTTGAATTTGGTGACAACGAATTCCTAAGAATATATTTAGATCCTATTATTCTACATTGGTTGCAACTAAATAGACCAAGTTAGAATATGGATGAGATTGCATTTAATAATCAGTTTCCTGTGTAAATGTATATAAATTTATGTAATCCCGTAGAGGTAAATGAGAGATGGGAGGATGTGAGATAGGAATATGAGAGAGCTTGCAAGTCTGCTGTAATCTCCATGATCTGAATAATAAGACAATTGATACCTATGATTGGTGGACTTGTCCCAATGTTTGGGCGAACCACGTGAAATCTCTGTGTTTGTAATCTACATGATTGTTGATTGTCTTATGTGAATTGTGTTTTCCGCATTTGCAATTATAACACTTCAATAATTTACAAATGTATATTTTTTTCAAATCAAAATGAAATTATGATTTTCTTTCTAGGAAAGAAAATAAACTATTTGACAACACTCCCATATGAAAATATTTTTCTTGGCCCTAAATTGCAAGTTGTTTACTAGCCCCTTGTCTCCCAAAAAAACAAATTATAATGTGGAGAGAACTATGAGGTTGGTCAATGTTAGCATGGTGCGACCACAAAATAATTATGAAAAATAATGATGGTTTGTAACATTTACAAAAACCTGTATAAAAGAATACTTTATTATCCTAGGGATTTTGTTCTTTCCATGGGGGAGCCTAGGGAAGGGTCAACCAACACTTCCTCAACCTTAATATTCATGTTAAGGGGGGTCATAAGGATTCAAGAAAGGTTGGTTAACCATTCATAAAGTATAATATTCATGTCTATGGGGGAGTATGGGGAATGGTAAGTCAACCCTCCCGCAAGAATAGTATTCTCATCATAGGGAGCACATGGAAGGGTCAACTAACACTTCCTCAAGATTAGAATTTGCATCGAGGGGGATCTCAAGGAAGGGTTGGCTGACTCTTCCTCAAGAATAATATTCATGTCTAGGGTGAGCATAGGAAAGGATTGGTTGACCGTTCCTCAAAAATATTATTCTCATTGACAGGGAGCATAAGGAATGGTTAATTGACCCTTCCTCAAGAATAGTATTCTTGTCATGGGGTATCCTAAGGAAGGGTTGATGAACCCTTCCTCACGCTTAGTATTCATGTCGAGAGGAAGCTTGAGAAAGGGTTATCTGAAACTTCTTAAAACATAGTATTCACATCTAAGAGGAGCCCAGGGAAGGCTCGAATGATCCTTCATTGAGATAATTATTCTTATTAATAGGGACTCTAGGGGAATCTTATCCAACCCTTCCTCAAGCATAGTATTCACATTGATGGGGAAATCAAGGAAGGGTTGTCCGACACTTCCTCAAGCATAGTATTCATTTATAGGGGGATCGTGGGGAAGGGTTGGATGAAAGTTACTCAAGCATAGTATTATTGTTAATAGGGAGCATGAGGAAGGGTTAAATGACCCTTACTCAAGAACAATATTTCCATCATGGTAATCTCTAGAAGTGGTGGTAAACCCTTCCTAAGGTTTAGTATTCATGTTGAGGGGGAGCCTAAGGAAGGGTTGGCCAAAACATTATCAAGCATAGAATTCACATCTAGGGGGAGCCCATGGAAGGGTTTCCTGACCCTTCCTCAATATTAGTATTATCATAAAGAGGGAGCACAAGGAAGGGATGGATGACCCCTCCTCAATATTAGTATTCGCGCCAAGAAGGAGCTTGAGGAAAGATATAATAACCCTTAATATTAGTATTCTCATCATAAAGGAGCTTGGGGAAGGGGTGACTAACCCTTCCTCAAGATTAGTATTTTCATGATGGGGGAGCTTGAAAAATGGTTAGCCAACCCTTCCTCAAACATATTATTTATGTCTAGGTGGAGCCTAAGGAAGGGTTATCCAGCCCTTACTTAATATTAGTATTCTTATTGAGACGGAGACTGAGAAAGGGCTAGTCAAGCCTTTCTTAATATCAATTTTGTGTTGAGAGGGAGCCCGGGTAAGGGTGGAGCAACCCTTCCTCAAGCATAGTATCATTTTTAGGGGGAGCCCAATGAAGGGTTGATTGAATTACCTCCCTAAAACATAGTATTTGTGTTGATGGGGAGCTTGAAGAAGGGTCAAATAACCCTTCATCAAGCTTGGTATTTGTGCTGAGAGGAAACTTGGGGAAGGGTCAATTGAATTTTATGAAAGATTAGTATTATATTTAAAGGGGAGCTCGGGGGAAAGGTTAGTTGACCCTTACTAAAGCACAATATTCTTATTGAGTGGATCCTATGGAAGGGTTGATTGACCCTTCCTTTGGATTAATATTCTCATTGAGAAGAGAATGAAGAAGGGTTGGATGAACCCCCCTCTAGATTAACATTTTAATTGAGGGGATATTGAAGAAGGATTGTTAGACCTTTATTAAATATAAGGATTCCCATCCAATGAATTATTAGGAAAGGTTTGTCAAACATTCTTCTAGATTAAATTCCTCATAGAGGGGGATATTGGAGAAGGTTTGTTTGAACCTTTATATAGATTATATTTTTTTCAAGGGTCAACTTGAAGAAGGGGTTGCTGACCCTTATTCAATATTAGTATTCACATCAAGTGGTATCTCAAGGAAGTATTGTTTGACCCTTCCTCTATATTTGTATTCTTGTTGAACAAGATCTTGGGGAAGGGCACATGACCCTTCCAAAAGATTAGTATTCTCGTTGAGGGGAAGCCTAGGGAAGGGTTGGGTGACCCTTTTTTCAAGTATAGTATTCTTTTCAAGGGGGATCCTAGGGAAATATTGGATGATCCTTCCTATAAATTAATATTTTCATCGATGGGGATATTTAAGAAGGGCCAACCAAGCCTTCTTAAAGATTAGTATTCTCATAAAGTAGGATATTTGGGAAGGGTTGATTGAACCTTCTTCTAGATTAAATTTATTGTAGATAGGGAGCTTAGAGAATATTTGATCAACCCTTTCTCTAGATTTGTGTTGTCATCAAGGAGGATCCTGGGGAAGGCTTTGGTGACCCTTCCTAAAATTATTAGTATTATTTTCAAGGAGGGGCTTAGGGAGGGGTTGGATGACCTTTCCTCAATCATAATATTCATGTCAAATGGGAGCCTGACAAAGGGTTAGTTGAGACTTCCTAAAATATAGTGTTCATGTTGAGGGGGAGTTGGTGAGGGCTTAGCCCACACTTCCTCAAGCTTAGTATTCATACCTAGGGGAATCCTAGGAAAGGGTTGGCCAAACCTTCCACAAGATTAGTGAGGATGAGCCTAGAAAAGGGTTTTCCAACCCTTCCACAAGCTTAGTTTTCTCATTGATGGGGAGTGTGGGGAAGGGTTGAGTGACCCTTACTCAAGAAGAGTATTCTCATTGAGGGTAATCTCAGGGAAGTTTTATATGATCCTTATTCTAAATTAATGTTCTCATTGAGAGGAATATTGAATAAGGTAAAATTGAGCCTTCCTCTAGATTAGTATTCTCTTTGAGGGGAAGATTGAAGAAGGGTCAATCAACCCTTATTAAATCTTAATATTATCATCCATCGAGAGATTGGGGAAGGGTGAACCAAATCTTCTTCTAGATTAAATTTCTCATATTGGGGGAGGTTGGAGAGGGTTTGGCCAAGCCTTCATATATATTATATTCTTATCGAGGGGTTTCTTGAACAAGGGTAAACCAACCCTTCTTCTAGCTTAGTATTTATGTTGAGAAACATAACAAGGAAGGGTCATCTGACCCTTCTACTAGATTAATATTCATGTCAAGTGAAATCACAGGGAAGGGTTGGCCAACCCTTTAGATTAATATTCTTTCCAAGTGTGATATTGAATGAT